>JAUUTY010000210.1:0-20000 GCA_030979885.1 Lolium multiflorum | reverse complement strand
AGCTGCTTATTTAGAGATAAGGATCATGTATGAATCATGAATTTGAACGACACACGACCGCACACACATACACACCTCTCCTCCTCTTTTCTGATCAACACCAGGTCAAGCGCCACCACCAGTCCACCAGCATGACGTCTTGCAGCCTCGGTGACAATGACAGCTTCCGGGCGAAGCGCATCCACAGAAAGTCATCGGAGCCGACCTTGATGCTCTGCAACATGAGCTGCTTCGAGCTCTGGATTCCATGTGGTAGGTATCATTGCTCCAATCATGTACATCGCGGCTTACATGCTACGAGCGTGCCATGAGAGATGGTAGCCTTGGAGCAGCCAGCGGGGAGCTGCCATTTTAGATCTACTCACATTATGTTTCTTCTCTCATATAACAAGAGCTGTAGTTCCGCACAACATCATACAACCTATACCCAAAAAAATGAAAAGAAAATATGGGGAGGGAGAGGTACCAGCTCAGCCTGGTTGGAAGCACACGCAGCAAAAGCTGCCAATTCTTCATCATGGACAAAAAGGGATACCAATGACTATTCTTTCTAAAAAAAATACGACATCACACTGCCAACAACATGTGTAGTAGATATATTGCTGCTTAGTTTAATAACCAGCACATCAGGTTTAATCTGAAAAATATTAAACCAATGGCATATTGAAAGTATAAAAGTGTAGAATCTATAGTGCAGATTTGAGAGATGTACCTGACATTGAACATGTGCAGCCTCTTTGAATCTTCTTTTGAGGGCTAAAGCTTCAGCAGCATGGCCCACTGGAAATGCAGTGGCTTATGATCAGCACAAAGCTAAAGGCTTGGATGTCCATCAACCTTCAGCAGCATGGCTCACTGGAAATGCAGTAGGTAACAAGAGATTATGAGTGTATAACAGAAGAATATTGTTGAGAGCATTCTCAGATTCTTCATTAGTCGGAGAAAACGGGAGACACCAACCCTTGCCGCTGGCAACATCACAAGATAGGTGCACAAGATAGGTGCACTCACCGCTGGTCTACCTTATAAGCATACACCGTCTAGTTTGGCTTCTAGCCCGCCCCACACGAGTTGGCAGCACTGCCGGTCTTAAGAAATAAGAATGAGTGCACGATAGGAAAAAATTTCAACCTGGGCGACACATCGGGAAGAACCAAATAAGCCAGGAAAGTTCAACCAGAGAAATAAAAAAATTCACCCTAGCTTTGGCCTAGCTTCATATATTCTCTTCCTTATCAAGTATGGCAACTCATGCCTACATTTGAACAATAGTAACACAAGAAGGCAGACACAAAGCTTGACTCTATTCACGAGAGACTAATGCACTTATGTCAAGAGCTCAAATATAGCTTGTGATGTACCAGACATTTCAATGCCAGAAGGCAGTGCAGCTATGAGAGCTTAGACTGGAAGCTAAGCAAAGAGCACAAAGATTCGCAATTTTGCTGAAAATAGAAACAGAAATCCAAAGACAACAGCAAATAGAAATAAAATTTGACGCAAGCTCCAAACATACCCTCAAAAAGAAGACATCAATATAGCTAATGAAACTAAGGATCATTCTTCAGCGGCAGAGATCAATAAAGAGCGTAAGAGCATCGCAGGCTTGCACTGCTGACTACATCTCAAAGGCCAGTTCCAAGTTCAGAGGTCCCACTCCCATACAAGTACATATCCTGACCATCCAAGCTGAGGAAGCCAGTCTTGCTTGGCTTGCTGATACATATATCTTTACTTGAACATGGAAATGTCAAAAACGCGGGCAGACTTATCAGAGGAGACAGAGATGGGAGAGTTGCCGTCCGCGGAGATGGCCAGAGACTGCACGGCTTCGCGGTGCCCGCTGAACACACGAGCCAACTCACCAGAGAGGCTGTCCTAGATGAGCACCATGCCATCGACGCATCCTGATGCTACATACTTCGACGAACCCAGCCACGCCAGGCACGTCACGCCCTCCTGCTTATCAAACACCACCACCAGCAGTAAGTTCATGATGACATGAAAATACAAGAGAAATAGAAAAGGTCCATTGATTTCTACACCCACATCATGCTCGCAAGTGGATCGAATTGCTTGATGAGTGAGGTCCCAGATAATGAGAGTCTGATCAATGCTCCCTGTGGCCACCCAGTTATACCTGCAGAAAACAGGGGCATGGTTAGCTAGGTCAATATGAAGGCAATGTTACCATACAGAGTCCAACAATCCAAGAAATGTATCACGAAAAAGTACCTTGGTGAGATGCCCATGCACTCGACCGAGTTAGTGTGGCCCACTAATGAACCAACAACCTGCAAAAAGAACCAACAACACTTGTTACACACAAATCAGAGCTTATCTTACCTTCCATGGCACATGTTCCAAAGTTTAAAAACTATCAACAGAGTACATGCGACTTTCCTAAGAAAACAAATCCTGCAGTATATCTTACAAACAAAACTGCAGAAATCCCTACAAGCAAAAATAAGGAAATCCATAATTATATTATTTTTACATTATCTACCATGCAAACAATAGTTAGAACCACACACTGCATCAAATACTTAATATTATAAGCCAACTTGGAAGAGAAGGATACAAAGCTCATTCAGCATGGATGGGAGTGATTCATCGACCTTTTTGCTAAATTAATAGTGCAAAATCATGACATACACCCACCTGGCCTGAGTTTATATTCACAATGCACACGGAATTGTCCTGAGAGCCACTAACAATGGACTGGGAGTCCCATGTAATAGCTAAACATGTCAATCCTTGAGTGTGATAGCCATGACCTAGATTGAGGTAAAAAGATTGGACAATGAAGTTCAGGGTTGACAGAGAATGCACAAAAACAACCATATGAACATATGGTAATTACAACATAGACAGTAATTTACCCCGAACAACATGTCTGCATTGTGCACTTTCAAGGTCCCATATCCTCAATGTTGCATCATCTGATCCGCTACAAATAAGCTTACCTTCATACAAAAACACCTGAATTAGCTAAAATGGGTATGATACATCTGGGATCTAAACTTCTAAAGTAAACAGGTGAAAAAGATATAAGATGTTAAAGCATCACAGAAGCCATTCTGCTATTTTCCCTTTATTATTTTTATCATCAACTTCTAGTTTCACTGAAATTAACTTACAACACAACTTAGTAGCAGAAATATAAGTACCATGATCCATATGTTTCTCTGAAATATGAATTGATAATGAAGAAGCTCTGAATTGATAACCAAAAAAATTGCTACATACAGGTGAAAAATTGCATGTGAGGCATTCCAAAGAACAGGACTCAATAAAGTCCACATTGGGGTGATGTATTGTATACCATATTAAGAGGCAGCTTGATCCTTTAACATACATATATAACTAAACAACAGAAGAGCTCACTACCATCAGGGGTAAAGTCACCACATGTCACTGTGCTACTGTGGCCAGCAAATATACTCGGAAAGGCATTGTGGTCGGCATTCCACACCCATATATTACAGTCTTCTGATCCGGCAATTATCAAGTGACATCGCGGATGCCATTTAAGCCACTACAAAACCATAACATGTAATTAATAAACGAGTACCTAGATACAGCTTAAGAGCACGAAACAAGGAGTTATGGAATATGTTCAACTAAATGGATGAAAGTGACCACAGCATCATCTCACCTCAAAGCCTGATTCAGAGCCCTCAAGGGTTCCCTGAAGTGTTCGTGTAGCTGTATTCCATACATTTATCTGTCCATCCATACCTCCACAAGCCACCAATTTTCCATCTGAACTGAAATCCACAGTGCAGACAGTATCCCTATGTCCTGTATCGGTAACAGATATTATGTAAGCTTCATAGAAAAATCTAGGCATCCATCAAAACAATTAAGGTATATAAATTGATGCAACACGAACATAAAGATGAAGATATTCCCAAACAAAAAATAATGAAAAAGACTTGCTGCAATATATCTAGAATACTTTTGGAGTTTTAGATAAAATAAATAGAATACACACATTTAAGAACTAATATTGTAATAGTGACGAAGCATAGAGATAGTCCGGGTAACATTGACATAGAAAAAGTCGACTAAGGAATTCCCAATTAGACTAAGAAGATGAGTCGACAATACCAGACAACTCTTGAACATCCTCTGCAGATCCAATCCTCCAAAGAAAACCTCTGTCTGTCACAACCACCGGGGAACCTTAGCTGTTGTGTAGTGTCAACTGGAAGCGTTGTGTGATTCCAGGTTGACACAGGGGGTGTGAGTTAAGTTAACCGTGTGGGACCCGTTGTCAGGGAGTGCGTGTGTGGTCGTTGGTTGCGTGTTATAAGCAACAGCTTTGTATCCGTGGAAAGCAAGTAAGATGAATAGAATCGAAAGTGAAATTCTCCTCTCTCTCGTTGCTTTCGAACTTTGTTCTTCTTCTTCTCTGTGAGAGATCGCAGGAACTCCACCTACTGGCAATCATACCAGGAAGGGAGTGTTACAGTGGTATCAGATTCATCGATTCGTGGGCGCGGCTGCTGTGTGTGAGCGAAATTCCGGCCGATCTTGAGTTGTAATTCCTGGGCCGGGTTGCGATTGGGAGGGGATCTTCGATCCGCTCTCGATTGCGGTAAATCCTCACCCCGGTCGACTCGATCGTACTCGGAACACCACGGCGCCGTCCAAGGCATCCGCGCAGACGCGGGCGATTGTGGCGGCGATGGGGGAGGCGGCAGCGACGACGGCGGCGCAATTGAAGGAACTCAAATCGAGTCTCGATCTCCTCCATGGGGTAGTTGCGGGCGTGGACACGACGCAGCAACAGATGCGGGCGCAACTCGAACAACAAGCGGCGGCGATCGAGAGCAACGCAACCAAGCACGACGACACCACGCGGATCCTCCAGGCCCTGATGTCGAAGCTGAAGATCGGCGCGAGGGACGAGCCGGCGGTTCCGGAGGACGAGCATGATCCCGCAAACACGGCGGGCGCGACCTCCAGCGCGGCGGCGGCGGACATGGAGCAGGAGCAGGAGGGATTCCTGGATGGGGGTGGTGTTGGAGGAGCTGGCGGCGGTAGAACCGGCGGCGCAGGGGGCGGTAGACCAGGAGGAGCTGGCGGCGGCGAATTTGGTGGCGCAGGTGGCGGTAGAACCTTCGATGGTGGAGGACGACAGCAGATGCCGAAGATGAATTTTCCCAAATTCTCAGGTGAGCATCCTAGAGTCTGGAGAGATAAATGCTTGGATTACTTTAGGGTGTTCAACATTAGTCCTGCACTATGGATGACCACGGCAACTCTGCATTTGGAGGGCAATGCTGCGATCTGGCTGCAAGCTTACAAGCAGAGCCATGTGGTGAGAGGTTGGCCTCAATTTATTACTGCAGTGGAAGCTGAGTTTGGGGGGGACGATCAGAGGAAATTCATGAAAGCTCTACTCCAGCTCAAACAAAGTGATGCAATCGACGAGTATATCCAAGAGTTCCAGAGATTGGTGTATCAAGTGTCCATGTTCAACCCGAACTACGACGCAAATTTTTTCATATCTCAGTTCATCAAAGGGTTGAAATTCGAGCTAAGGGGTGCAGTAGAGGCACACATGCCAGAGACGCTAGACAGAGCTTATCACATTGCAAGGGTACAGCAAGAAGTTCTGAATGCAGCTCCCAAGAAGGCGCAGAGATCTTACAATCGATTCGACACAACAACACAAAAGACAGATATGGCTAGCAAAGCTCCTCTGAAAATGGGCACTGATCTGTGGAAGGACAGGCAGCTGCGGGAGTACAGGCGTGCAAATGGCGAATGCTACAAATGTGGACTGAAGTATGACCCAACTCATGTGTGTGCTGTGAAAAAGGCCGCAACTCTAAATGCCTTAGAAGCAGAAACCTGCCAGGATGACTGTCCATTGATGCTATCTGAAGAGGTACTCAATATGTTGGAAATGCAGGATATAGCAGATGCACAACGCTTGAGTTTATCCATCCATGCAATGGCTGGGTCAGAAGGAGCAGAGACCTTGAGGCTGAGAGCTGTGGTTGGTAACCAGGTCTTCATTATTTTGGTGGACTCGGGCAGCAGTGGCTCATTTGTTCATTCTCAACTTCTTGCCAAGACACAATGCACCATCCAGGAAGCTTCTCCAGTGGCAGTTAAGGTGGCTAACGGAGAATACATGCATTCCACGCAAGTTGTGCCAGATTTTACTTGGTGGTCAAATGGAGCCACTTTTGTGACACCAATGCGAGTTCTAGATTTGGGCGCATATGATGCCATCCTTGGCATAGACTGGCTTAAGAAGCATAGTCCCATGACTACAGACTGGAACAAGAAGTATCTCAAGTTTCCATACAAAGGGAAGGAGGTAACACTGCAAGGGCTGCAAGAATCACCAGTGACATCCATCCGTGAGGTAACAGTCGAGCAAGTAGCAAAGTGGTCCAAAAGAAATGATATCTGGGAAATGGCAGTTGTTCAAATAGATGGGACAGTGGCTCAGGTTGACAAGGAGAAATGGCCAGACAAAATCCAGCAACTGTTAGCTCAATTCAAAGAAGTATTTGCTGAACCAGTCGAACTGCCTCCGCAACGAGATTATGACCACGCCATTCCCCTGAAACACGACGCAACTCCAGTGAATTCTCGCCCATACAGATATTCCCCGGCACACAAGGATGAGATAGAACGCCAAGTGGCTGCGATGCTCAAGGCAGGCATTATTGTGAGAAGTATGTCGCCTTTTGCTTCCCCAGTACTACTTGTGAAAAAGAAAGACGGTACCTGGAGGTTCTGTGTAGATTACCGCAGACTGAACGAGCTCACCATTAAGAACATATTTCCCATGCCCATCATAGATGAACTCCTCGATGAACTTGCTGGTGCAAAAATATTCTCGAAGCTCGATCTGCGAGCCGGATATCATCAGATCAGAATGCTTCCAGAGGATGAAATGAAAACAGCATTCAAAACCCACCAGGGACATTATCAATTTCGTGTGATGCCGTTTGGTTTATGCAATGCACCTGCAACCTTCCAATGTGTCATGAATGCAGTGCTGCAACCATGCCTCAGAAAATCTGTGTTAGTGTTCATGGATGACATTTTAGTCTACAGCAAATCTTTAGAGGACCATGTGGGCCACCTGAAAGAGGTGCTGCAGCTGCTGTTGGCTAGCAAACTATATATTAAGGAGAGTAAGTGTTCATTCGCCTGTGAGTCACTGGAATACTTGGGACATATAGTGTCTGCAGCAGGAGTGGCCACAGATCCCAACAAAACAAAGGCAATGCAGGATTGGCCTACACCCACCAACATCACTGAGTTGCGTGGAATTTTAGGGCTCACAGGATACTACAGGAAATTTGTGAAAAATTATGCTATCATTGCTCGACCATTAACAACTCTGCTAAAAAAAAGGGGGTTTATCTGGGATGACACAGCCACTGCCGCTTTTCAAGCACTAAAGCAAGCCATGATGACAACCCCAGTACTCCAACTGCCAAATTTTGACAAACCCTTTGTGGTTGAGACAGACGCATGCGATTCCGGCATAGGTGCAGTCCTGATGCGGGAGGGTCACCCCTTGGCCTTCTTGAGCAAACCACTGGGAGTGGTCCACAAACATCTCTCAATATATGAGAAAGAATTCCTTGCACTCCTTATGGCAGTGGATAGATGGCGGCCGTATCTGCAGCGCGGTGAGTTCATCATCAAAACAGATCACTCCAGTTTGTGTTTCTTAGAGGATCAGAATTTGCAGTCGCCTCTGCAACAAAAGGCCATGGCTCGTCTCATGGGCCTCCAATTCAAGATTGTTTACCGCAAGGGAGCTGAAAACCACGCGGCTGATGCCTTATCACGTGTGGGTCACCTCATGGCCATTCAGCTCTGTTCATCTGCTCAACCGGCATGGTTACAAGAGATTGCAAATTCATACGCCACAGATCAAGAGGCACAGAAGAAACTCACCGAGCTGGCCATTATAAGCCCAGATGAGCACGGTTATGAACTGACCCAAGGAATCATCAGGAGACACGGCAGAGTATGGGTGGGTGCAAACTCGGCACTGCAAACCAAGATCATTGCCTCGTTTCATTCCAGCGCAGTAGGAGGCCACTCCGGGGTGCAGGCTACACATCAGCGAGTCAAGAAGCTGTTCACCTGGACTGGGTTGAAAAATGCAGTAACAGAGTTCGTCAGTCAGTGTGACACATGCCAAAGATCAAAGCATTCAACTGCTCATCCTCAGGGTTTGCTTCAACCACTACCAGTGCCTGAGGGAGCATGGCAGGATATTACAATGGACTTCATCGAAGGACTGCCTTTGTCAGATCGAGCAAACTCGATTTTGGTAGTGGTCGACCGTTTCACGAAGTACTCCCATTTCATACCTCTGAAACACCCCTTCTCTGCACCACAGGTGGCTCGGGTGTTTGTGGACTCTGTGGTCAAGCTGCATGGTATGCCTCGCACGATCACATCTGATCGAGATGCCATATTCACAAGCAAGTTCTGGAGAATGCTGTTTGATAATCTGGGAACAAAATTGAAATTCACCACATCTTACCATCCCCAAACCGATGGACAGAGCGAACGAGTTAACCAATGCCTAGAAATGTATTTGAGATGCATGGCTCAGGATGCTCCCGAGCAGTGGAAAAAATGGCTCAGCACTGCAGAATTCTGGTACAACACCTCTGTCCATTCCTCTATTGGCTGTTCCCCCTTTAAGGCACTCTATGGCCATGAACCATACATGGGGACGACGCCGGTGACAACAGACCTCACAGAACCTGAAGTGGTAACTATGTTCCATGAAAGGACCCAGATGGATGCCAAGCTGAAAACTCATCTAGCTGCTGCACAAAACAGAATGAAAATGTATGCTGATAGGCAGAGAACTGAGAAAACATTCCAGGTGGGGGAAAAGGTGCTCCTCAAATTGCAACCTTATGCACAGTCGACAGTAGTCAACCGGCCCTTTCCCAAGCTAGCTCACAAATTCTTCGGGCCATACCCTATTCTAGAGAGAGTGGGGCAAGTAGCATACAAACTGGAGCTGCCAACAGGATGCAAGGTGCACAATGTCTTCCACGTTTCTCAACTGAAGGAGTATAGAGAGGATTTTACACCAGTTTTCTCCGAGCTACCTAAAATGCCACTGTTGGATGTGATCGACACTCAGCCAGAGCGCGTGGTTGACAGGCGCATGGTCAAGAAGGGCAACGCTGCAATTGTGCAAGTGAAGGTGAAGTGGACTGGCATTCCGGAAGAAGCTGCGACCTGGGAAGATTGGAGTACTCTGAAGGTGCGATTTCCAGCCGTCTGTGCTTGGGGACAAGCACAATTTCCAGGGGGGAAAGATGTCACAACCACCGGGGAACCTTAGCTGTTGTGTAGTGTCAACTGGAAGCGTTGTGTGATTCCAGGTTGACACAGGGGGTGTGAGTTAAGTTAACCGTGTGGGACCCGTTGTCAGGGAGTGCGTGTGTGGTCGTTGGTTGCGTGTTATAAGCAACAGCTTTGTATCCGTGGAAAGCAAGTAAGATGAATAGAATCGAAAGTGAAATTCTCCTCTCTCTCGTTGCTTTCGAACTTTGTTCTTCTTCTTCTCTGTGAGAGATCGCAGGAACTCCACCTACTGGCAATCATACCAGGAAGGGAGTGTTACACTGTCATCTTTACCTCCAGAAACAACAAGCGATGCGTCTACAGGACTGCACGCAGCAGCAAATACCTCATCTGTACCCAACATATCAAGATCAGCTGTTAATATAAGTGTTTTCCAGTGCAAAGGTACTCCGGGACATGGTGTATCAAACTTATTGGTGCAAACATATAATCATAGCCACAAGACATCGTAAGTTAGTTTGTTCAATGAGGTCGTACCTGTATGCCCGTGAAATGCATATGCTGAATGATCCTCAACCTCATCTGAAAACAACAGAAATTAAAGGATGCTTGGATTACGAGCATATTATAATCTCAGGGTAAAGAACTTCCAATGAACAACCAAACAATTAATATCATGGTACCGAGGTTTATATAAAATAGCATAAAACGGTACCCCTAGAAGAAGAGCCATGTCTGAGCTCATTTACAACTAAAATAGGTGTAGAAGGCAATATTCAGTCATCGCTACTAAACGAAAGTATCTTATTCAGTCATCGACCAGGACGATGACGATGGACGCCTTCAGCGCTTGATCTGAGCAGCCATCTACAGCTGTTGTTCATGTGGGGAGAAGAGGACGCGGCACACGAGAGAATCGGAGGCTGAAACGTACCTCAAGGAAGCCGGCGCCGAGGATATGAACGAGGGAGAGTGGGGATCCCCTCGGCTCCGATCTCCGCAGAGGCCGCCGCCGTCCAACCGCTAGGCGCGCTCCTCGCATGAGGCTCGCCGGCCTGGTCGTGGTCGCCGCCCACGAAAGGTTCTGCCGCTCTGTCCTCGGAGGCGGCCATCCTCGACGCGCTGAACACCGCCTCCAGCCGCCATCGCCGCCGCTAGGCGCGTGCTCCCTGCCTCCAGCCGCCTCGACACGCTCTACATGCCGCCGCTGGCTCCCGCATCCAGTCGAGGGGGAGAGAGGAGAAACGAAAATGGGGGAGGAGAGGAGGCTGACATTGGAGAGGAGAGGAGGAGGTGGGGATTGGGGAGCGAGGAGCGAGGCCAGGATTGGGGACGTCGTTCGATCTAGATTCTCTCACCTCTGGCGGATAGGTGACCAGGCGACCGAACGAGCTAGCCTGTCTGCCTCTTACCCCTGGGTCCTGCACGTAGGAGGTCCCACGCGTCATGGACTCTTTCACTGCCAAACGAGTGAGAAAAGTTTTAACTGCATCCAACGGCTGAGGTAGAAAGTGGGATGTAAAAATCACTGTAGTAGGTGAAATGGACGAACCAGATTAAAGTGCCCCTCTCAGATGGCCTGGTTGGCCGGGTACTCTAGCATCATTTATAGGAGAAATACATACATGTTTTATTCACACTTTATAATGTTTTTATGCATTTTCTGTGACTAACCTATTAACAAGATGCCACAAACATACCGTTTTTATTTCAAAAGTAGTTTTACAAATATTCTCGGGTGGACGAAACAAAGCCCACGTCCCTATTTTCCACGAGTGTTCCAACTCGAAGAGGAGTCGAGGAAGGCCACAGGGGGGCCCTCCCCATATGGCGGCGCGGGGGGCTCCACCGTCGTGACGTGTGGGAGCCCCCTCCCCGACGCGCCCTTCGCCTATTTATTCCTTCGTCCCCGAAAACCCTAGCACCGAGAGCCAAAATACCGTAATAGTTCCAGACGCGCCGCCGTCAACCCTAACTCGGGGGGTTCGAATCTCCCGCACCTGAGAGGAGGGGAATCATCACCGGAGGGCTCTACATCACCATGCCCGCCTCCGACCGATGCGTGAGTAGTTCATCCTTGGACTGTCCATAGCGTAGCTAGATGGTTGTCTTCTCCTATTGTGCCATCATGTTTAGATCTTAGACTGCTATCATGATCAAGCTCATCTATTTGTAATGCTACATGTTGTGTTTGTTGGGATCCGATAAATATGGAATACTATGTCAAGTTGATTATTGATCTATCATATATGTGTTGTTTATGATCTTGCATGCTCTCCGCTAGTAGAGGCTCGGCCAAGTTGATACTTGTGACTCCAAGAGTGGGTATTTATGCTAGATAGTGGGTTCATGTCTCCATTGAATGGGGGAGTGACAGCAACCCCTAAGGTTGTGGATGTGTTGTTGCCACTAGGGATAAAACATCAATGCTTTGTCTAAGGATATTTGTATTTGGCATTACGCACGCAATGTAATTGCCTTTGCTTGCAACTAATACGGAAGGGGTGTGATGCAAACCGAAGGTGGACTTTTTAGGCATAGATGCATGGATGGCGCCTATGTTCTTTGTCGTAATGCCCTAAGTAAATCTCATAGTAGTCATCTTGATATGTATGTGCATTGTTATGCCCTCTCTATTTGTCAATTGCCCAACCGTAATTTGTTTACCCAACATGTTATTTATCTTATTGGAGAGACACCACTAGTGGTGGACCCCGGTCCATTCTTTTACATCTCAAATACAACCTACTGCAATCATTGTTCTCTTTTGTTTTCTCAAGCAAACATCATTTTCCACACCATACGTTTAATCCTTTGTTTTCGCAAGCCGGTGAGATTGACAACCTCACCGTTAAGTTGGGGCAAAGTAGTTTGATTGTGTTGTGCAGGTTCCACGTTGGCACCGAATCCTTGGTGTTGCGCGCACTACACTCCTTCACCAACAACCTTCACGTGATCTTCATCTCCTGGTTCGATAACCTTGGTTTCTTTCGAGGGAAAACTCTACTGTATCATCATACCTTCCTCTTGGGGTTCCCAACGGACGTGTGCTTTACCGTCACAAGCAAACTTCTTTTCGTTATGGAGATCAAGACACGCGCAAGGAGAGTCTCTCACACCCAATCTCTTTACTTTGTTTATTGTCTTGCTTTATTTTATTTTCTTGTCTTGTTTGCTTTCTTTATATCAAAAAGACAAAAAAATAGTTACTTGTTTTACTTTATTTAATTCGGTTTTGCTTTATTTATTTTTATTATTGCTAAAATGAGTACTCCTGAGAACACTAAGTTGTGTGACTTCACTAGCACAAATAATAATGATTTCATATACCCTATTGCTCCACCTGCCAGCAAATTTTATGAAATTAAACCTGCTTTACTAAATCTTTTTATGAGAGAGCAATTTTCTGGTGTTAGTACTGATGATGCTGATGCCCATTGACAAAGGATTAATTTGTCAATGCCTACAGATTGTAGACTAGGGTTTTGTTAGAAGTAGAGGGCAAGTAGATCTCGAAGGGTTTATTGAAAAGTACTCGGCGATTATGAAAACTAGGTTAGGACGTAGATTCGATCCTTTTTCGTCCCCACTCCCTTATATAGAGGGTGGAGCCGAGGGTTTCGTAATACACAAGTTACAGAGTTCGGGAGGGTTTCGTACCCAACCCGTAAGATTACAAATCTCTATCTTTCCTAATACAAGTTATCTTTCCTTAATACTAAATGGGCTTTCGAGTCTTCTTATTCTTCGAGTCCTGGGCCTTTAGTACGTAAACCCCGGGTACCATCTTTGGCAGGCCCATTGGGGATGCCTATGTCAGTAGCCCCCGAGATTTTTCTTGAATCGAAGAATCAAGGAAAATTTCCAATTTTACTCATTACATAATCTTTCGACATGCTAATATTATTTTGTACAGGGATATCGGTAGTTGGGGCTAGTTCATCTGACGGATCAGGTACTAGTTAACTGCTCTAGAGGCAATCCGCAAAAACCTACTTCAAGATCACGTCCCTGGACATGATCTCGGGATACTGGTGTAAACTTCGACAGGTGCGCTTAAGGTCTTACCATTCGTCGAGTCCCGGTCATATTTTATCGGGTACCTAACGCGTCCGTTAGGATTTTTCTTCGTATCCGTTGATACGGGAAAAAGTAGCAATCCGCCGTCAGACGATGGTGCCACGCCGCTGATGGCGTGTAACTCACACGTTCGTTGGGAACCCCAAGAAGAAGGTATGATGCGCACAAGAAGAAAAGCTCGTAAAGAAACCAAGGTTTATCGAACCAGAGGAGCCAAGAAGCACGTTGAAGGTTGATGGTGGCGAAATGTGATGCGGCGCAACACCAGGGATTTCGGCGCCAACGTGGAACTTGCACAACACAACTAAAGTACTTTGCCCCAACGAAACAGTGAGGTTGTCAATCTCACCGGCTTGTGTAACAAAGGATTAACCGTATTGTGTGGAAGATGATTGTTTGCAAGAAAACAATAAAACAAGTATTGCAGAGATTGTATGCGATGTAAAGAATAGGACCGGTCCACGCTCACTAGTGGTGTCTCTCCCATAAGATAAAAGCATGTTGGGTGAACAAATTACAAGGGCAATTGACAAATAGAAAAGGCATAACAATGCATATACATGATATGATAAATATAGTGAGATTTAATTGGGCATTACGACAAAGTACATAGACCGCCATCCAACCGCATCTATGCCTAAAAAGTCCACCTTCGTGTTATCATCCGAACCCTTTCAGTATTAAGTTGCAAAGCAACAGACAATTGCATTAAGTATGGTACGTAATGTAATCGACAACTACATCCTTAGACATAGAATCAATGTTTTATCCCTAGTGGCAACAACACAACACAACCTTAGAACTTTCTGTCACTGTCCCAGGTATCAATGAAGGCATGAACCCACTATCGAGCATAAATACTCCCTCTTGGAGTTAAGAGTAAAAACTTGGCCAGAGCCTCTACTAATAACGGAGAGCATGCAAGATCATAAACAACACATAAGTAATAGATTGATAATCACCATAACATAGTATTCTCTATTCATCGGATCCCGACAAACACAACATATAGTATTACATAGATGATCTTGATCATGTTAGGCAGCTCACAAGATCCGACAATGAAGCACATTAAGAGAAGACGACCATCTAGCTACTGCTATGGACCCATAGTCCAGGGCCGAACTACTCACTCATCACTCCGGAGGCGATCATGACGATGAAGAGTCCTCCGGAGATGAATCCCCTCTCCGACGGTGCCGAGGCGATCTCCCGAATCCCCCGAGATGGGACGGCGGCGGCGTCTCCGGAAGGTTTTCGTATCGTGTCTCTCGGACTGGGGGTTTCGCGACGGAGGCTTTAAGCAGGCGAAAGGGTAGGGAGGCGCACGAGGGCCCCACACCAGGCGCGCGGCCCACCGGCACGCGCTCGCGTATAGTCGTCGCCCACTTCGTTATCCTTCGGTTTCGGAAGCTTCGTGCAAAAATAGGACCCCTGGACGTTGATTTCGTCCAATTCCGAGAATATTTCCTTACTAGGATTTCTGAAACCAAAACAGCAGGTAACAGCTCTTCACATCTTGTTAATAGGTTAGTTCCAAAATGCGTAAATACGACATATAATGTGCATAAAACATGTAGATATCATCAATAATGTAGCATGGAACATAAGAAATTATCGATACGTTGGAGACGTATCAGCATCCCCAAGCTTAGTTCTTCTCGTCCCGAGCAGGTAAAACGATAACAAAGATAATTTAAGTGACATGCCATCATAATCTTGATCATACTATTTGTAAACATATGTAATGAATGCCATCAAAACAATGGTAATGACATGAGTAAACAAGTGAATCATAAAGCAAAGACTTTTCATGAATAGTACTTCAAGACAAGCATCAATAAGTCTTGCATAAGAGTTAACTCATAAAGCAATAAATCGAGGTAAAGGTATTGAAGCAACACAAACGAAGATTAAGTTTCAGCGGTTGCTTTCAACTTATAACATGTATATCTCATGGATAGTGTCAACATAGAGTAATATAACAAGTGCAATATGCAAGTATGTAGGAATCAATGCACAGTTCACACAAGTGTTTGCTTCTTAAGGTGGAGAGAGATAGGTAAACTGACTCAACAATAAAAGTAAAAGAAAGGTCCTTCAAAGAGGAAAGCATCGATTGCTATATTTGTGCTAGAGCTTTTATTTTGAAAACATGAAACAATTTTGTCAACGGTAGTAATAAAGCATATGAGTTATGTAAATTATATCTTACAAGTTGCAAGCCTCATGCATAGTATACTAATAGTGCCATACCTTGTCCTACTTAGCTTGGACCTATTATCATCGCATACATGTTTCAACCAAGTGTCACAAAGGTACCTCCATGCCGTTTGTACAAAGGTCTAAGGAGAAAGCTCGCATTTTGGATTTCTCGCTGATTATTCTCAACTTAGACATCCATGCGGGACAACATGGACAACAGATAATGGACTCCTCTTTAATGCATAAGCATGTAGCAACAATTATTATTCTCATATGAGATTGAGGATATATGTCCAACTGAAACTTCCACCATGATTCATGGCTTTAGTTAGCGGCCCAATGTTCTTCTCTAACAATATGCATGCTCCAACCATTAAGGTGTAGATCCCTCTTACTTCGGACAAGACGGACATGCATAGCAACTCACATGATATTCAACAAAGAATAGTTGATGGCGTCCCCAGAAGCATGGTTATCGCACAACAAGCAACTTAATAAGAGATAAAGTGCATAAGTACATATTCAATACTACAATAGTTTTTAAGGCTATTTATTCCCATGAGCTATATATTGCAAAGATGAATGATGGAATTTTAAAAGGAAGCACTCAAGCAATTTACTTTGGAATGGCGGAGAAATACCATGTAGTAGGTAGGTATGGTGGACACAAATGGCATAGTGGTTGGCTCAAGGATTTTGGATGCATGAGAATATTCCCTCTCGATACAAGGTTTAGGCTAGCAAGGTTATTTGAAGCAAACTCAAGGATGAACCAGTGCAGCAAAACTCACATAAAAGACATATTGTAAACATTATAAGACTCTACACCGTCTTTCCTTGTTGTTCAAAACTCAATACTAGATATTATCTAGACCTTAGAGAGACCAAATATGCAAACCAAATTTTAGCAAGCTCTATGTATTTCTTCATTAATGGGTGCAAAGTATATGATGCAAGAGCTTAAACATGAGCACAACAATTGCCAAGTATCACATTATCCAAGACATTTTAGAATTACTACATGTAGCATTTTCCAATTCCAACCATATAACAATTTAACGAAGAAGAAACTTCGCCATGAAATTATGAGTAAAGTCAAGGACATATTTGTCCATATGCAACAGGCGTGTCTCTCTCCCACACAAAGAATGCTAGGATCAACTTTATTCAAACAAAACAAAAACAAAAACAAACCGACGCTCCAAGTAAAGAACATAAGATGACTTGAATAAAAATATAGTTTCGGGGAGGAACCTCGATGATGTTGTCGATGAAGAAGGATGCTTGGGCATCCCCAAGCTTAGACGCTGAGTCTTCTTAGAATATGCAGGGGTGAACCACGGGGCATCCCCAAGCTTAGAGCTTTCACTCCTCTTGATCATAGTATATCATACTCCTCTCTTGACCCTTGAAAACTTTCCTTCACACCAAACTTCAAGCAAACTCATTAGAGGGTTAGTGCACAATAAAAGTTTACATGTTCAGAGGTGGCACAATCATTCTTTACACTTCGGACATTGCATAAAGCTCTTGGACATTAATGGATCAAAGAAATTCATCCAACATAGCAAAAGAGGCAATGCAAAATAAAAGGCAGAATCTGTCAAAACAGAACAGTTCGTAAAGACGAATTTTAAAATGGCACCAGACTTGCTCAAATGGAAAAACTCAAAACTAATGAAAGTTGCGTACATATCAGGATCACGCTCGTAAATTGGCAGATTTTTCGAATTTTCTACAGAGACTTGTGCCAGAATTCGTGACAGACAGCAATGCTGTTTCTGCGCAGCGATCCCAAATATAACATCAACTTTAACATAGAAACTTTACTTGGCACAAAAACATGATAAGGAGATGTTGCTACAGTAGTAAACAACTTCCAAGACTCAAATATAAAACAAATTACTGTAGTAAAAACATGGGTTGTCTCCCATAAGCGCTTTTCTTTAACGCTCTTTGCCTAGGCGCAGAAAGTGCAAATCAAGTAACATCAGAGTAGAAGCATCAACATTATTATTTTTCATGCAAACACAACTTGTTGCAGAGGGTACTTTAGGTGCTCCATTATCTAAATTTTCTATGGTGGTGCTAGGGGTTTTAGCAACTTTAGGCCTATAGTAATTCTTTTGTTTAGGCACTTTAGAGGCATACATGAATTTTTGCTCTTTACCCACATAAGCTTTCTCATTATACTTGAGAGAAGAAAAGGTTGAACCCAAGGTTCCCATAGCTTTTTCAAGTTCATCAATTCTATTGGTTTGATTATCATGGACAACACAAGTTCCTAGGACACTAATTCTTTCATCAATTCCTCCTAGGGATTTATCAAGTTCATCAGTTTTATCCAATAACATTTCCTATTTAGTTTCAATACTTGGAAAAATTTTCTCTATGGTTTCCAATTTTCATAACATCCTCAAGAGAGATTTCAATTTTAACTTCATTAACAGGTGGTATTCCACCTAGACTCTCAATGATGCAACTAGCTTCTAAAGCGGGAGTACCTAGGAAATTACCTCCGAAAGAGTATCAAGAACATACCTATTCCAACTAGATAAACCAACATAAAAGTTCCTAAGAAGGATGGTGGTGGAGTGTTTCTTAATGCACCTATGATGAGCATTACTAATTCTGTACCAAGCATCTTTAAAACTTTCTCCCCCTTGTTGCTTAAAAGAACGAACTTCAAGTTCAGGATTACTCATTTTAATAGTAAAAAAGTAAACTAAGCAAAGACAAGTGACTAATTTTTTTGTGTGTTTTGTTTAGGTGCAGCAAACAAAGTAGTAAATAAAATAAAGCAAGACAAAAACAAAGTAAAGAGATTGAGAAGTGGAGACTCCCCTTGCAGCGTGTCTTGATCTCCCGGCAACGGCGCCAGAAAAGAGCTTGATGGCGTGTAACTCACACGTTCGTTGGGAACCCCAAGAGGAAGGTATGATGCGCACAGTGGTTTTTCCCTCATAAAGAAACCAAGGTTTATCGAACCAGGAGGAGCAAAGAAGCACGTTGAAGGTTGATGGTGGCGAAATGTGATGCGGCGCAACACCAGGGATTGCGCCAACGTGGAACCCGCACAACACACCAAAGTACTTTGCCCCAACGAAACAGTGAGGTTGTCAATCTCCACGGCTTGCTGTAACAAAGGATTAACCGTATGTGTGGAAGATGATTGTTTGCAAGAAAACAATAAAACAAGTATTGCAGTAGATTGTATGCGATGTAAAGAATAGGACCGGGGGTCCACAGCTCACTAGTGGTGTCTCTCCCATAAGATAAAAGCATGTTGGGTGAACAAATTACAGCTGGGCAATTGACAAATAGAAAAGGGCATAACAATGCATATACATGATATGATAAATATAGTGAGATTTAATTGGGCATTACGACAAAGTACATAGACCGCCATCCAACCGCATCTATGCCTAAAAAGTCCACCTTCAAGTTATCATCCGAACCCTTTCAGTATTAAGTTCAAAGCAACACAATTGCATTAAGTATGGTGCGTAATGTAATCGACAACTACATCCTTAGACATAGAATCAATGTTTTATCCCTAGTGGCAACAGCACAACACAACCTTAGAATTTTCTGTCACTGTCCCAGGTATCAATGAAGGCATGAACCCACTATCGAGCATAAATACTCCCTCTTGGAGTTAAGAGTAAAAACTTGGCCAGAGCCTCTACTAATAACGGAGAGCATGCAAGATCATAAACAACACATAAGTAATAGATTGATAATCACCATAACATAGTATTCTCTATTCATCGGATCCCGACAAACACAACATATAGTATTACAGATAGATGATCTTGATCATGTTAGGCAGCTCACAAGATCCTTCAATGAAGCACAATTAAGAGAAGACGACCATCTAGCTACTGCTATGGACCCATAGTCCAGGGGTGAACTACTCACTCATCACTCCGGAGCGTCATGGCGATGAAGAGTCCTCCCGGAGATGAATCCCCTCTCTCGAGGGAAGTCGGAGGCGATCTCCGAATCCCTGAGATGGGATTCGCGGCGGGGCGTCTCCGGAAGGTTTTCCATCGTGGAGCCGACTGGGTTTCGCGACGGAGGCTTTAAGCAGGCGAAAGGGTAGGTCAAGGGCGACGAGGCCCCACACACCGGGCCGCAGCCCAGCCCCGGCCGCGCGGCCTGGCGTGGCGCGCCGTCGCCCCCACTTCGTTATCCTTTCGGTCTTCCGGAAGCTTCTGCAAAAATAGGACCCTGGGCGTTGATTTCACCGAATTCGAGAATATTTCTTACTAGGATTTTGAAACCAAAAATAATAGAAAACGAACCGGCTCTTCGGCATCTTGTTAATAGGTTAGTTCCAAAATGCGTAAATACGACATATAATGTGCATAAAACATGTAGATATC
>JAUUTY010000209.1:0-198959 GCA_030979885.1 Lolium multiflorum | reverse complement strand
AATTTCTCAATTAGATAGCTTAATCACATTTGTTGACTCTCTGTTGATCAGCCACTTGGGAGGTAAGCGGGTATATTGCACTGCTTGAGTATTTTTTTTTATAATTAATGCACTAGCCGTGTGTACTCGAGAGCGGAGTGCGAGATATTTTTCCGGTGAGCTAGCGGAGTACACGTAACGGTGCAGACGTGCGGTACCACGGACGCGTGTCGCGGTGCACGGCGGTTAGGCGGTGCGCGTGTTGAGACCAAACGTCTGGCACGGCTTGCCGAGACCAACATTTAGGACGCGTAAGCCCTCTCTCCCTCCCTCTGCTGCAGTCTCCATTCTCACTCACGCACCCAACCACGCCTCTCACGTCCACATCAACTTCTCCAAATCGAAGGAAAAAACACAACCGCCCACCTGCAGGCGATGGACAAGAAGAATGCGGCCGTCGCCTCCGTGAGCTGGGCCTTCTCTCGGGTGATGGACCACTTCACAAGATCGGCGAATGCGCGAGCAGGCGATGCGGCGACACACCTACTCTTGCTATGAGCAAGTCTGCAGCCCAGAAATTAGCGCTCGGTTTACAGGCAACGTGCCTGCACGAATGGATCATGCTAGACCACGGCCTTCCACGTGCTGTTGATTTCACCTTCCTCCACCTCAGCACATCCCGCTACGTCACCATAGATCTATTGGAAGTTCATGCAAGGTTCAAATTCCTCCATATCTATAGAGTTAATCTATTTTTTTTTTTGTTTGTAAACATCTTAGTGCTGAATGTTATCTTCATCAATATATTTTAGATACTACTTTGTAGGCTTTTGCCGTGGCGTCATCGTACCCCGAGAAGAACCAACACAAGATCTGAACCGGAACCCACTCACAAAGACATTAGATACTATGTTTGGTAGCATATACTTAGCGTTATTAAGTCGATCAGCTGTGATGAAGTCTAGACTATGGTCTTCGTTTCAAAAGATTACCCGGCGCCGGAAATTGGTTAGGTCGATGAGAGCACTCCAACTAAGGGTATAGATGAAGATTGGGAGAAGGAAGATTTTCGATCGAGCATTCTATGCGTTGCTTTACCCCGTTCAATGGTGAATTGTATGCAATATCTGTGAACAATTTTGAGTTCGGAGAAATTAGTGTGCACCAACAATGTCAAGTTGGAGCAGCGTGCAGCACTGTCAAAACGGATACACTATTTTCATTTCCGGAACTTGGAAATAACAAGTTCACCTTGTGGAGTCGGATGGTGCTCTGCTGCTTGTGTTGTTGGACAACAAGCATTTGGAGAAGGAGTCAACCATTGGTGTGCGTGTGGACAACTGAGAACCGCTCTCTCCATGCCGTCAATAACATTGGCGGTCGTGCCTTCTTCGTCCATTATCTCCGGTGTATCTCCGTTGACACAGAGTCACCAAACCGCCGACCTGGCTGCATCTGCTACACAGATTTTGGTTATATCGGAGAGTACTTTGATGATATAAAAGCCCCTAGGATGAGTGGCCAATACATGTGAATAGATTAGGAAGCTACGGCCTGAGAAATGAACAAAGGCCATACGGTTTGGAGGATGTATTGGCTGCACACTACAGACGAAAGGAGTTCAATGAAAATTTCCTTCAATGGAATTGTGAGAGAATATATCCTGAATGAAGAACATATTAGTTCATCCTGGGGTATCTTCATGCTGGCCATACATTGTGTCTTGTATTATTTTCAGTTTAGTTTGTCGTTAAACGTTATTGGCTGCTTTTGGCTCTTGTATGCGGTTTATATGTGTATAGTTTGGATTTATTATGCAGTTGTCAATTTATCCTATACTAGCTTCTAGATTTGGCTGGTTTTGTTTGTAATGATGATGGCTTGATGAAACAAGCGTGCTTGCAAAGCGAGTAGTACTTAACCAGGTGTCACAGTCTTTATATTAATTATTATATTATATTCTTGACCATAGCCATATTCAAATCAAATCTCAGTCGGGCGGCAAAATCTCCCGCCAATCTAGAAATATTTCAGGCGTGTTTTTGAATGGGATAAGAAGATAGAACTGATGATAGTAACAGATATTCAAGGTGATGATGATTTGATTTGCATAGGCCTTGAACAGTATAAAATAAGTCCTACAATTTTATCATTACTCTTGGACATAGCCAAATTCAAAATCTCATAGCGGCAAAACTTCACATACAAAATACAAAAAATTCATCAAGCTTTCAAATTCCCATTCTACCCTTGTGGAGATGACAGAAAAGTCGGTTGGTGAGGGGGGTCTGCCAGTCATTTTTTGGATCACCACATCCCTAGCCCGGAAACCCTCAAAATCATTTCCCTCAGACCACCCACGGAACTTCCCAAGTCCCTCTCTACCACCTCCACGACCACACTTTTTTAGACATCCCCCATAGGACTTCCCTAGCCTACAGAAGACCCTCGCAGTCACCAGTGTCAGGCTGCCTCAGAACCGGCCTATCAGGCAGAGTCATCAACGGACCGGATCATCCCTTGAGGAAGACCTGACCATATGCTCATCAATGACCTACATGATAAAACCCAGTGCTGACATCGTCCACAACATCGGATGTTGCTCCTGACACCGTGTGCATGAACCGAATCACCACTTCACACCAGAAGCCGTCCATGATCTGAACTCTTCTACTGTCGCTTTTCTTTGCTTGCCCGCAAGTTCTTGTTTAATCTTGGGGGAACTTGTTTGTGCTAACGATGCGTTACGTTTTTGCAGATGAGATGGGTAACCATGAAGTGTAATGGCCGTCTCCAACCCCAAGTAGCACATGTAGCGTGCTTCATCACCGGATCTATCAACCCAGGAAGACTCCCACAGAGTGCTTCTTCTAATGTAAGTCCCTTGTTTTAGCGTCATGTTCTGGGTTCAGATCTTGTTTGTCCGAAGCTCTTTTAGTTCATTCCTAGCTATGACCATAAGTTCGTTATTCTTTTCTAACTAATTACTAACTTTAAGCGATTGAACATTTTGGTTTGCAGTCCCTTTCTTGTAGTGTAGCCATCATAACTTCTATCTTGCTCGGTCGTTGTTACAAAAATTACTGTAGGTATTATAGTAACATCTGCTATTATTTAGTTCATGGCCAATTTTAGTAATTGCACATGTTGGTTAGCATTCCTGCTCTATAGCTTTTGGCTTTCGTAACTTCTATATTTGGTTTTCATTGATTCCCTGCTCTGTAGATCTAACCATCATAACTTTATCTTACTTTCGATCGTTATTTCAAAATTACTTGCTTTTAACTACTATGTTGTTTTTGCCAATTTTTTACTCCATGAACATGTTGGCTTGCATTCCTGTACTACGGGTGATGCCATTGTTTTGTATCTAGTTCATTGTACGCTAACAAAGTAAGGACTTGGTTTGGCATGCTATCACTCTCTGCTATCTAGCCTTTAGTACAAATAAACTTGTCATACTACTAGATAATAGTTTAGTGCCATCTTGTTCTTCAAAAATTGCATTATTGAGGTGGATGGAAAGCTTGGCATGGCCAGCTCACATATGGAAAGCTGAACATATTGGTTTGCATTCCCTCTTATACAAGTTCGCAGGTGATCCCACTATATTCTGTATCCTGGTCCATCCTAAGCTCCAGCATTAACCATCCTCCATGTGTTGCTCATTACAAGTTTATATCCGAAACATCTTGATTTGCATCCCCTTCACTATAAGTTCAGGAGTATTATTTAGTTCACGGCTAAAATGAAGTAATTGCACTTGGCACATGTTGGTTCACATTCCCTCCTCTTTAGCTTTTGCCATCGTAACTTCTATTTTGGTTTACATTCCTGCTCGTAGATGTAGCCATCATAACTTCATCTTCTCGTCGTTGTTACAAAATTTATACCTGCTACTATGTTGTTCATGCCAATTTTGTACTCCCGAACATGTTGGTTTGCATGGGACTTGACAGAAAGTCTGTTTTCATTCTAACATGCTCGTTATATTGGGTGTTGGTATGCGCATGCACTCTTTGTTTGCTTATTGTGCACATTACAATGATCTTGTTATAACGACGAAATGATGAGTTCCAAATTCTTTGCCAAACAATATTGTAGTGTCTTGCCTTTCCATTGTTGCTGTCTTAACTTGTAATGTCTTTGTTTGAGATATAGGTCTGATGGACAACTTAAAAGATTGCCGGATCGCTTCATTGTATTGCTAGGTTTAATTACCATTCAATTTCTCCGGGTTCTGTAATATTTTTTTAATGCCTTGCGATGTAATATTTAGTTAGTTTTATAGTTCTTTCGCATTTTTTCTTTGGTGCTTGTGGTAGGTGAGGCTATCCATTAAATCAATGTCAGAATATTCGATATCTAAATCCACGAATTCCCATCCTTAAACGGCCCAATTAAGCGAAATCACATATGTGCTGCCCCCAAAATCCTAAAGCGCATATTATGCCGGATATAACAACTAAACAGGTGGCCACTTACTTCTTGGGACGAGCCCATTTGATTTACGGTGGACACACACTAATTGGGCTGGCCACTTGCTTTAGGTGGACCCGTAACTCTGGCGGAGCCATTTGCTTTGGTGGACCCCACATAATAAATGGGCCCCCTCAAGAGGAAAGTGGACCCACCCTGTGTTTTTGGCCCGCCCACTATCTTGTTGGGCCGCCCTTCTTGCTATGGTGGACCCCCACATTATGTGCTCCTCTACTGAAAGTGGGACCCACATGTTTTTGGCCCGGCCCACTCCTTTGGGGCGACTTCCTATATGTATGTCCCACATACTAAATGGGCTACCCCCATACTCTGGACCCTGTGTTTTGGCCCGGCCACTATCTTGTTGGGCGGCCACTGCCATGTGGTGGACCCCACATACTAATCCGGCCCTTTAACGGGAAAGGGACCACGTGTTTGGCCGCCCGCTATCTTGTTCACCCATACTTTTATATGGACCCCACATACTAAATGGGCGCCCAGAGTGGGACCACTGTGTTTTCGGCCCGGCCACTATTTTGTTGGGTGACCCACTTTTATATGGTGGACCCCACAAACGAAATGGGCCGACCCTGTAATCAGTGGACCCACTGTTTTGGCCCGCCCACTAGCTTGTTGGGCCACCACTTCCTCGTGACCCACACTAAATGGCGGCCTTTTTAATGAAAGTGGGACCCATGTGTTTTGGCTGCCCACTTGCTTCTTAGGCGGCCCATTGTCAGTAAGTGGACCCATGTTAAATGGGCGGCCATTTAATCTTGACTATAACATTAGAGGTTAGCCCGGCCATGTGTAGGCCGTGGCTATATAGTTGACTACAAACTATGTCATCAGCGCCCGCTTAAGACGTGGCAGGGCCTCGGCCTACCATCTACACGAGGTTTCAAAGAACGCCGTTAATCAGCGCTAACAGCCCCGCCACGTGTCGATTTACCGTTGCAATCTGTCCCGAAAACACTCCGCAACGGCCCGATTTTCGTGGAAGCTGCTTATGACGGACCGAAAAAAATCGTCGTTGGACACTTCACATTGATTTCTATGAACCCATATCGTCGGGTTAGGCCCATAAACAAACCCCATAGCGACGATTTTGAGACGTTGTCCATCAGAACTTTCTGTAGTGGATACACGCTCCATTGCTCGTATGAACACATGTGTTCTTAGCTTTATCTTTAATGTTCATTGCGAAAGTTGGACTATTTCATTCATTGCTATATGGTTGGAAACGGAAAATGCCGCTGTGGTAAGTGGTATAATGTCTTGAATAATGTGATACTTGGCAATTTTTGTACTCATATAGATCATGTTTGCTCTTTATCATGTACCTTGTACCCATTAATGAACAATTACATAGAGCTTTAAAATCGGTTTGCATGATTAGTTTCTCTAGAGTCTAGATATTTTTAGTTAAGGTGTTTGAACAACAAGGAGACAATGTAAAGTCTTATAATAGTTACATGTGTTCATATGTGGCACCTTACAATATGTTCAAACAACCTTGCTAGCCTAGCCTTGTATTGAGAGGGATTCTTCTCGTGCATCCAAATCCTTGAGCCAAAAACTATACCATTTGTGTCCACCATACCTACCTACCACATGGTATTTCTCTGCCATTGCAAAGTACATTACTTGAGTGCTACCTTTAAACTTCTATTCTTTGCCTTTACAATACATAGCTCATGGGAAAATAGCCTTAAAAACTATTGTGAGAAGAATATGTACTTATGTCTTATTTCTTAATAAGTTGCTTGTTGAGCGGTAACCATGTTTCAGGGGAATCTTTTACCTATGTTGAATATCATGTGAGTTGCTATGCATGTCTGCCTTGTCTCAAGTAAAGGCGATTTTCATGATCAAATGGTTTGAGTATGCATATTGTTAGAAGAACATTGGGCCGCTAACAGCCATGATCCATGGTGGAAGTTTCGTTTGGACACAAATCCTCAATCTCTTATGAGAATATTAACTATTGTTGAATGCTTAGCATTAAAGAGGAGTCCATTATTTGTCTATGTTGTCCCGGTATAGTTTCTAAGTTGAGAATAAATCCAAAATGCGATGCACTCTCCTTAGACCTTTGTACTGGCGGCATAGAGGCCCCTTTGTGACACTTGGTTGAAACATATGTTATGCAATGATAATTCGTGTTAATCCAAGCTAATTAGGACAAGGTCCATACACTATTAGTATACTATGCATGAGGCTTGCAACTTATAAGATATCTTATACATAACACATATGCTTTATTACTACCGTTGACAAAATTGTTTCTTGTTTTCAAAATGAAAAGCTCTAGCACAAAAATAGTAATCCATGCTTCCCTCTGCAGGGCCATTCTTCTACTTTATTGTTGAGTCAGTTTACCTATTCTTTCTATCTAAGAAGCAAACACTTGTGTAAAACTGTGTGCATTGATTCTTACATGTTTACCTATTGCACTTGTTATATTACTTTGTGTTGACAATTATCCATGAGATATATATGTTGAAGTTGAAAGGAACCGCTGACTTATATCTTCCTTTGTGTTGCTTCAATACCTTTACTAAGAATTTATTGCTTTATGAGTAACTCTTATGCAAGTCTTATTGATGCTTGTCTTGAAAGTATTATTCATGAAAAGTCTTTGCTATAGGATTCATTTGTTTACTCATTATCTTCATCATTGCTTCGAATCACGCATTCATCTCATATGCTTTACAATAGTATGATCAAGATTACATAGCATGTCACTTAAATTATCTTTGTTATCGTTTACCTACTCGAGGGCGAGTAGGATCTAAGCTTTGGGGATGCTTGATACGTCAAACGTATCCATAATTTCTTGTGTTCCATGCTACTTTATGATGATACTCACATGTTTTATACACATTATATGTCATTATTATGCATTTTCCGGCACTAACCTGTGTGAGATGCCGAAGAACGATTCATGTTTTCTGCTGTTTTTGGTTTCAGAAATCCTAGTAAGGAAATATTCTCGGAATTGGACGAAATCAACGCCAGGGCTTATTTTTCCACGAAGCTTCGGAAGACCGGGGAGATACGAAGTGGGGCCACAGGCGAAGACGCCACACTAGGGCGGCGCGGCCCCGGGCCTGGCGCGCGGCCCTAGCGGTGGGCCCCGTGACGCCTAATCTACTTCCGCCTACTTAAAGCCTTCGTCGCGAAACCCCCAAGAACGAGAGCCACGATACGGAAAACCTTCCGAGACGCCGCCGCCAATCCCATCTCGGGATTCAGAGACATCGCAAGTGAGGAATCACCTGAGGTCTCTCATCGCCATGATCGCTCCGGATCGATGTGTGAGTAGTCCACCCTGGACTATGGGTCCATAGCGTAGCTAGATGGTCGTCTTCTCCTCATTGTGCTATCATGTTAGATCTTGTGAGCTGCCTATCATGATCAAGATTATCTATTTGTAATGCTACATGTTGTGTTTGTTGGGATCCGATGAATATTGAATACTATGTCAAGTTGATTATCAATCTATCTATATATATTATTTATGTTCTTGCATGCTCTCTTGCTAGTAGAGGCTCAGCCAAGTTGATACTTGTGACTCCAAGAGGGAGTATTTATGCTCGATAGTGGGTTCATGCCTCCATTAAATGTGGGACGTGAGAAAGTTCTAAGGTTGTGGATGTCTTGTTGCCACTAGGGATAAACATCGATGCTTTGTCTAAGGATATTTATGTTGATTACATTACGCACCATACTTAATGCAATTATCTGTTGCTTGCAACTTAATACAGGAAGGGGTTAGGATGATAACACAGAAAGTGGACTTTGACAGATACATGCTGGATAGCGGTCTATGTACTTTGGCCATTATTTAAATCTAGCTGTACTTTATCATGATATATGTATGTGCATTGTTATACCTTCTTTATTTGTCAATTGCCCAACTATAATGTTCACCCAACATCTGTTTATCTTATGGGAGAGACACCACTAGTGAACTGTGGACCTGGTCTATTCTTTACATACGAAATACAATCTATAATTGTTCTTACTATTTTTCCAAACAATCATCATCATCCACACTATACATCTAATCATTTGTTTACAAACCGGTGAGATTGACAACCTCAACTAAGGTTGGGGCAAAAGTACTTTGATTGTGTTGTGCAGTTCCACGTACGCCGAATCCCTGGTGTTACGCGCACTACATCCGCCATCAACCTTCAACGTGCTTCTTGGCTCCTATACGGTTCGATAAACCTTGGTTTCTTTCTGAGGGAAACACTGCTGTATGCATCACACCTTCCTCTTGGGGTTCCCAACGGACGTGTGTAATCTGCGCATCACCCTCCGCTCTACTATAACATGAGCGGCCTTATTGGATTCCCTAGAGAAATGGCTAAATAAGACATGAGAAAAACTATGACACTGAAGAGAACATTTCCTGGAAATCGCCACCTATGCGTCAACATAGTTTCCACCATTCTTCATCACCTCGACAACTTCCATGCAGTTTGTTTCCGCCATGATACAGTTGCAGCCGAGAGAGCTGGCTACGGCCAGTCCATCACTCAACGTCATGGCCTCCGCTGAAGTAGCATCCTCAGCATACATTATATGGAGTTGCTTCCTGCAATAAACATACCGAATTATAGCACATGTTGCCCACGCCCACATCTTTTCTTTTCCTTTCCTAACACGACCTAATTTTGAGTTAAAAGAGTTAATGGGATGTCTTTATTTAAGGAGAAAGATGTCTCGAAGGACCTAGGCCACATTGGAGCATTATTATAATTGGCAACATTAGGGCACTGTGTTGTTGTAGAGGTTGGGTGTAATTGGTATAAATCATAAATGTAAGAAAATGAATATCCAATATTAGATTTAACAAGGTGTTAGCGTCTACTCATGCCTAGCCCAACACTCAAAGTGCGTTCATACATTTATGATTTTTACGCACACGGTCCAGCTACAATTGAAGAGTCCACTCCATCTCAAAAGTATGAACTAGAGGGAGGAGGAAAACTTTCCCTTATAAGTTGGTCGCATCCTCCTCCCAAGCTGTGACCAAACATTGACCGGCTAGCCCTGACACCCCCATCCACCGGGAAGCTCCCTAGAAAGGCATGCCGATGTTGGCTGATATCAGATGTTAGCGTCCACTCAGATTTAGCACAACATTTGGCATACGTTCGGACGTTTATGCGTGTGAGACCAGCTACGACCGGAGAGTCCAATCCCTTCAAACGGACCCAACTACTCTCTCTTATGAGATGATCCCTGCCCCCTCCCCATAAGATAAAGGTGAGACTAAACATTGAGCAACCTCATTGGACTACAACAACTCTAACATCCCATATGATTCACATTAAGATCTAAACATAGGCTAAGTGTTGGACTATACCTGAGTGGACTCGTTGGGATGCTTTCAATCATGTGAGGTTGCTCAATGTTTAGTCCCACCTTGCTTACGGGAGGAGGCTGGGACCAACTTATAAGGGAGGGTTTCCCTTCTCCCTTCAGTTCGGGCTTTTGGGATGGAGTTGCTCTCCGTTGCATGACGTAAACGTCTAAACGTAGCTTGAAGGTTGGGCTAGACCCAAGTGAACACCAATACAACGAGAATCCTAAAGGTAAAACCTAAATCACGATATGTACAATTGTCCAAAGCACAACTTTAATAAAAAAATCAGCATCACTATCGTCGGGACAAGAAAGCCACTCAGGATAGCGGGGACGCCATAACTGGACCCCTAGATCCTTGAGAACATTGAGGAATTGGACACTAACTTGAAACTGAACTACATCCCTTCATCCGAACACTATAGAAATCAATGGCACTGTACAATTAAATTAGGAGAGACATTAATGAGGAGACCCGAAGGACCACAATTGCACGGTCCTCTGAACGAGGACAATGGCAACAACACGTGCCATAGCTTCCTTATAGAAGCCACTGAGGATGGGCACCTTCCAAGTCGACATGATTGCAAGCTCCATCTGTACCCTCACCCACCACCATCACCACAATAACACCCTGAGGAAAGGAAGAGACGGGGGTAAACCTCAAATTGCGAGAGTCTGTACACCTTATTGAGAGCCCCTTCGTCGTATCCTGAACAACCATTAAGAGCAAGAGCATGCCAAGAGGAAGCAATGAACCAACATCGTGCCAAATGTTATCGGTAGTGCAACTGGTTGTCGGACTAGTGAACTATGATATCGGAGTTCCAAGGTGATTCCAAATCACCACACACTTAGCTTGAAGCTCTATTCAAGGGCCTCTTTGAAGTCAGAAAAACTAAAATAGTGAACGAGGTGTTTTGGCACCCGGGAGCATATATATGCTCCCGGGTTTTGAAATGATTTTTAAGCATAGTTTAAAATGTTAAAATATTCTGAAAAAATGACGCGTACATCTCAGGATTCTTTATGCTCATAAAGTCGTTTCGTGGAAAACCGATATTTTATGTGTCGTGTGCGAAAAAGACAAATTTTGGTCCTTAAAAAGAGCTTTTCACGAGATACTTATTTATCTTTTTTTACACAAGTCACAAAAATATTAGTTTTCCGCGAAACTTTATGTGCATAAATATACTGTCGATATATACATGCTAATTTTTTCAGATTTTTTTAATATTCTAAAATGTTTTCCTTAGGTAGCATGCGCATATGCTCCCAAGTTTAAAAGTGTAATTCCCCAAAATAGTGTTCTAACTATGTTGATTTAGCCATTATTTTCAAAGGTGTATCTCATAACATAGAAGGTAAGTCAACTAAACTGTAGGGCTGCCATATTTTTTAGAATAATATAGTACATGGTTTTGTGGGATGTTTTGCCTCATGGGACTCCCTTTATATTTAAATTTATCATAGAAATTTTAAAATTTTAAAAAAAATTGAAAGGAAAAATTCGCACGTACATCTTCACGTGCTACACAAAACCACAAAGCCGTTTCATGAAAAATCGACATGTGATGTGATGTGTGGAAAAAACACAAAATTCAGTGCTAAAAAAGACTTTTCACAAGATAACTTTTCTCTTTTTACATAGAGCATAAAAAATATCATTTTTTCGTAAAATTAATGAACGCACATATATTATAGAGATGTGAATGTAGATTTTTTTTTTCCAAAAACTGTTGACACTTCAAAATATGTTCTTTTGGTGGGTGGGTGGGTGGGGGGATATGCACCGGGAGCCGAATATAATTTCTGTTAGTTTTAGGCTGGTCATAGTGGTGTGTCATGTTACTAGTCTAAGTTACTACCTCCATAGTGGGTAGTAACTTATATGTGGTGTCATGCATTGTGTTATTTATTATGTTGTAGACTCATAGAAGTCATTTAGTGCGTGATGTTAGATAACTTACGAATTCTGTATCAGCTCTTTCATTTTATTGATATGTCATGTCACCAAAATGTCTTGAAATGTGTGATGTTACTACCTATGTTACTTCCACTATGAGTAGTCTTAGAGCAAGAACAATAGTGTAAGCGGATCCTAGCTATAACAATTTATTGTTGTCTATAGTCAACTTATGGTAGCATGTGATATTATTTATAAAAGTGTATTAACTGTAATCACGTAATAACATAGTGCCTAGGAAGCGTCTAGAGCTGGCTATTAGATAGTAGCCCACTTCTTTCCTCTCTCCTAATCTCTCTCCTCCAACTAAGCAAACATATAATATTTTATCTCTTATAGCCAGCTGACTGTAACTTATTGTACTTGCTTGGGCATTGGATTCATAGTAGTTGTATGTCGGCCCTAGTTCTACCCATCCGGTCGGTCTTTATGTGGTCCAATCAGCGGTGTCTGCGAGCATTCGCGAAATGTCCTTTTCCTTTTCTCCTGGGCATTTCATCAAGCACCACCGGGGCACCAATCTCGCCACCGTCGGGGCTTCATGGCGTCCGCCAATCGCCTCCTGATGCTGGTGAGTCACCCGCTCTACTAATCCCCTGTTCTGTTCTGCCGCATACGCATACCTCTTCGCGACGTCTTGCCACGCTTATATCCTTGATGCTTCCGTGGTATGAAATGGTGGGAGCAATTTTGCCCTTTGTAGATCGAGTTCTTATCTACTCTAGTTGAATTGGTTAAACAGAACCCATTAGTTTCGTATCGTATTCTTATATGGTTTTCCCGGGCGATTTCTGACATCTTGTGCAAAGTACTGTATCTGTATCAGTTCAATTGGTTAAATTTCGAGTACATAGAGCGCTTCAAAGTTAGTAGAGAAAAGTATCAGAGTGGAAAACTCACTTGATTTATATACAACTTACAAAACTGAACTTCAGAGGCATAGTGCACAATGTGCACTGTCACTGTACATTTAGTTTAGGCATTGTGTTCTCATAGATTAATGCTATGCTAGTATTCACATATATGCAATACAATTACAAGGACCTATCCCTCTATTGTAACGTCTCTTCTAGCAGGCTTTGACCAACCTTGGATATGTCTTCCTTGGTCACTTATCTCTTCTGGAAGTTGAATAGCTTTATCGATAGCCCGAAGAGGAAAGCAAAGAGAACTGCAAATGAGACGACCACCACAGCGACTACCCACAGGAAGTCATGGTGGAACCCAAAATAGCTTTCTACAAACTCGGACACCTGCACGCCGTTACTTTCGAACTTTGCTGTTACATCTCCAAACTGTGAAGTCACCAGACCATTGAGTGTCCATGCAATAGGGCTGAGCCAGTAGTACCATCTCCACCATATCGGAATTCTCTGTTGACAAAAGTAGCCAGTTTACAGAATATTAGGAAAAGATGGAACACAAGTTTGGTACTGGTTTTAGTTTTTTTTTCTCTATAGAAGTAGAAGTATAATAAGTTAGACACTGAAAATAAATGGTATACTTACAGTTCTTGGTGTAATAAATCCCGAGAAAAGGTTCCAAAGAGCATAGAATGCCGTGGAAACAACAGAGGCAACGTTGTAGTTCGGAGTCAGGCCCACCGACATCATTCCGTAAAATGTGAAGTAAGCTAGAGTGAAGTACATGAAGAACAGGTACCAAAAGAACTTGGCAGCTGTCCACTCGAAGCCAATCATAGCATATACTAGCACGCCATATATCAATGATTGAACAAAGATGTATGGAAGTTCAATTGCAACCTGAAAGGGAAACTAGATGTTAGTGGTCATATAGTTTTATGATTGCTTTCCACTTGGGTAATTGGTTTAACTATCAGTAGTGTCTGTAAAAGTTATCTTAAATATTTTTATCAAGCCTCATATACTATTTAGGATGCTTTAGCTGAAAATGCCATGCCTTTTGATCGTTGGACTCGTTAGTCTTGTTTACAGTAATACCTAAACCACCTCGAAAAAAAAACAGTAATACCTAAAGATGAAAATTAATGCAATGAAAATCTACCTGTCCCAATGCATATGGCAGAGGTGAGTACATGTGGGCCGCTCTTTCCCTGTAAAAGACTGTGCGCTCAACAGCCACAACTGGCTGAACTGAGGCCGAGTTCTGCACCCCCATGAACAAAACTGAGGCATACATGGAACCCATGGCATTGAACAAGTCTTGTTGACTGTGCCTGCAAGAGTAAAATGTTTCTGGTGAATTAGAAAGGTGGTAACCGCTAGGTAGTCTCCTTAACAAATATCACACATACAATTTTGTATGCTTTTTTTTATATATTATATTACCTTTTTCTTCCAATGCCCCAGAACATTGTTCCAAACAATAGCGCAATTAGTGTAGTATAGAAGAATTTGACTGCAGTATATGGAGGATTTCTCCAGTATGACAGACTTTGCTTCCACAGGCAAGCGGAACATTGTGTGAGGAAGGTTTGTGAGTACTCCGTTGGGAAGGTTAAGTCGTTTGAACCTTCAGGAGGTGTACTTAGCTCCTTTATTAAACTTTTGTTCCTCCTGAAATGCAACAAAAACAACAATATTCGTGCACATTTCAGATATTTGGAACTTCAATTGCGGAAGAACAAATTAATATACTAGTATTATCACATGTTTTTACAATGGGCCACCTATAATGCATATTTGTTGTTGTTCTGTAGTTTAGAGATCTACCCTCTTAAATAATAGTTTAAACATACTGAAGAAAATATTGATTGTGAAGTTGCATAGGTTAATAGTTTTTCACCATTTCATTGGATTTTATTATTAAACTATGAAGTAATGCAACCAGAAACCTACCGATATAGTTCAGAATTCTTGTATACTTGACTGAAGCTAATCCCAGTTATCTGTTCTTGCGCTGCACTAGTCACCTCCAGCATCCATGTTGAAGGATTATAGCCATCTTTAATCTTTCTGACATCTTCAATAGCCTGTGTAGAAACAAAGCAAAGCAGTTCAGTAACATTTCAAAACATTACGAGACTACATATGGAAACATACAGTGATCTATGCTATCTTTCATCACCTCAAAATAACTGATCAATTCACATGAGTGCCGGCCTAGTGGACCCACATAAATCTCTTCACCTCCTCGTTTCATCAGGAAGAGCTGCATAGACACACATGACCATCAGGTATTAGAAGGGTACATAAACAGTATGAACTGCCCATGTGTCACTGTACTTTTTTCTTCTTTAATATATGTAGGCGCTATAATAGTACCTCATCAAAAGATTCAAATATGTCAATGCTTGGTTGGTGAATGGTGCAAACAACTGTCCTTCCTGTATCTACGGTATTCCTTATTGCCCTCATGACAATGGCTGCTGCTCGTGCATCAAGTCCAGATGTCGGTTCATCCATGAAAATGATAGAAGGGTTAGCAACCAGCTCCACTGCTATTGTCAGTCTTTTCCTCTGCTCAGTTGACAATCCACTAACACCAGGTAATCCAACTAATGCATCTTTTAAGGGGAAAAGTTCTACTAGCTCCATGACCTCATCAATGAACATCTGCACGCCAGGTTTCATGTGTTAAAGTAGTCAGTAGATATGGTTTTTTCATTTAATCATGTTTCATATACTTTTATAATATATATGCTTGTATACTATGGAAATATATATCTAAAAAAATAAATTTGTCTGTTCCTTGCAAACCTTTCTTGTTGAAGAATCAACGTTGGCAGGTAACCGGAGCCATGCAGAGAATGCAAGAGACTCGTACACGGTCACATTCGGTGAATGGATATCGTTCTGCTCGCAGTATCCTGACACACGAGCAAAAGTTTCGTGCTTCTTTGGATAGCCAGAGATTGTAATGTTGCCTTCTATGTATCCACTGGTCTTCCGGCCAGCTAACACATCCATCAGTGTTGTCTTACCGGCACCACTGACACCCATAAGAGCTGTAAGTACTCCTGGCCTAAATGAACCACTGATACCCTTTAGTAGTTCCAACCGGCTCTCTGCCACACCTTGTGCTTTGATTTCCTACAGTTTTTGTTGGATAATAAAGGAATTATGCATGATGTTTCCACTCATGTAAGCTCTACATATTGAACATATCTGTATTTCTAATAATTTCCATAAACAAAATACCTGTGGCATGTCTACACTGTATTTTATATCTTCGAATGTGATGGATAGAGGTACAAATGGGAGGACCATTCCTTTCTTGCCTGGACTAGAATTCACTGTTGCGTTGTTGGAAGTTGATTCTTCATTGCTCCAGTCAGCAGTATCTGGTAAACATATGCAAGGGTTAATTTTAACTATCAGGCTGGGAGTTCATATCATTGAGCTTTGCCAGTTGGTATTATCTCAGATTTATCAATATAGAATCAGTAAGTACCTGTAGATGCTATAGTATTGTTCTTAACCCGTCCTCTCGATGATGCTTCTAAGACTTCACCAGTGAGATTAGCTTGTTTTATCTTCATTGTTTCCTCAGATATTGTTGGCTGGTTGCTGTCAAATGCTGCGGATCGGAGAATGTATAAGATTATAATGTACAACTTTCTTTACAAAATTGCAAGATTAGCTATCCATTGGCATACAAAATAAAAGTTATTTCTAACTCACGGTCAAGGAATGTGAGGCAGACGGTATAGAGTATATTGAATAGCAGCACATATCCAAGCAAGGCACCAACGCCAATCCAGTACCACTTTGCATCAGGAAAAACCCCACGAGATTCCAGAACTAATTTTCCAAGTGGTTCATTGGTACCGGGGATTATCTGTAGTATAGCAGTAATAATATGCTTTAGCCAGACATAGTCAGAAAGATGATTGTTTATACTGTTTCATAAATGTCTCTTTACCTTATTCCAGCTGTTACTTAGGAACTCATTCACCGATAGAGCATTTTGTGCATACATCAGGGGTGATATCCAGTACCCCCATATCCACCATTTCTTCACATTCTCTGTTAAATCAAAATAATGGATCAATTTATGTTGCATAAATACCACAGCCAATGTGGAAAAGCAACTGCACTTAGGCAATTTAGTCCAGGTGTTCTTAGCTGGAAACTTCAAACATAGTGTGTAGGACATCAGCTTAGCTACTTTTGCATACCTCTTGCCAGGATGAATCCACCTGTGAGCATAAAAATAAGTATGCTGAAGGAACCGATGGTACTTGCAACAACCTGATGCCTTGCAAGGCCAGCGATGAAGCGGAAGAGTCCGGATGATGCCTCATTCATTAATAAGAGCAACAGGAATTGTCTAAAAAATCTGTAGCATTGCATTGTTTCGTTAGCTTCCGCGATACGTTGAAAATATTACTTTATGTTAGAATTTACCCCCTTACCTCTGTATGTTGGGATCAAATCCAATGACGTAGTATGTTATGCCGACCCAGATCGTTACATTGAGTAAGGACAGGGGGGTCTTAATGAGCCATGACGGCAAGCTGTATGTCCATGCTGGAAAGAAGAGAAGATCTCTTTGCTTGAAGAAAACAGGGAGCTTTACAATGGTTAGACCTACTTCTGCTAAACCATTGAACATGATCATCAAGATCCCAAAGAAGAGAGCACCCATGTATATCCCTCCATCTGTTACTGAGTCATGATGCATATTGATGCGCAGAAAGACAGTCATTGCTATGATTGCCATGATTGTCAACTGAAGAATAAAGAGAAATAATAAGATATCATATGGTACTTTATACTTTTGGATAACAACGAAATCAATTAGAGTTGAATTTCTGTTGATTTTTATTTTAGATCATCACCTGTGTTGCCTTGAATATGTACACAAAGGAGTTTCTTTTCATGAGCAATATCTCTCTGTTGATGTTAGCTTTGAGTAGTTCCTTCATGCTGGCACCATATTTTGATGTTTTCAGGGCTGCAGGATGGCTCCTGCTCTTGTCAAATGGGACTGCTAACTCACTTTTTATAGCCTGACCAACGTGAAAAGATTGAAATGCCTCCGCAAACTCCTTAACCGGAACATATCGGTATGTCTCCTCACTGTTTATCCAGTATTGTCCCTGATCTTTCCTTGATGTTACCTATCAAAATTTCAATTATAGTCAGTTGCACTTCTTGTGTTATGAAAATTCTCTCTCGAGGGAATTTCAAATTAATGCATTTTAAATAAATCAACAATTGGAGAAAGCTTGAGACAAAAGGTTGATGAAACTCACTTCTTGCAAGAAGTCAGCTACACCTTTTCGCTCAGGACATTTGAATCCCATTGATTCAAAGAACTCTAGCACATGTTCTCGAGGGCCATTGTAGACAACCTGACCGTCTGAGAGGAGAATTATATCATCAAACAATTCATATGTCTCCGGTGCAGGTTGTAGCAACGCGATGACTGCTGTTCCACCAATAATGTGAATTGTTTGCCGGATGGAGTTCACAATCTGGAAGGTTGTCGAGCTGTCAAGTCCAGTTGATATCTCGTCCATGAAAAGGGCTCTTCCTGGTGTTACAAGCATCTCAGCTGCAAAACCATGTCACATGAGCAAAATGCATTTTAGTACCATAAGACGTAGCTTCTGGTATGTTTGTTACTCTCGAACTATATTTACCTGTAGTTACTCTCTTCTTCTGCCCTCCCGATATACCTCTCAACATATTGTTGCCTACGATTGTGTCGGCACAGATATCCAACCCCAAGATCTTCAATAATTCAAATGGAAATTGAAAAATCAGTAATGTACAACTTTTCATCATGTAGAACTCTTGGCAAACTTAGGAAAGAAACTTCATAGTATTCTTGTTATAACTGTGTGATTCAATGTAATTACAACAGATCTATAAATAAGTGGCGGATTCGCATGCACCTTTAGTATGTGATTTGTGACCACCTCGGCTTTCTGCTCTCCTGTTGCAGCAGCCTGCATACGAAAAAACGACAGATTAATGTGCATGACTTTTTTACTGAAACTTCTACCGAAACTTTGAATGAAGTGTGCTACTATATGAAAAATGTAACAACTGTACTGCACCTTCAAGTAGATATCTATTTCTGGATCCGGTTTGATATTTTCTTCCTTTTCTCTCCTTGATAGCTCCATTAGCAGGTCTGATCATGTTGTAGAAAATTCAAGTTATGTAATGCAATATGGTACTGCGATGACTTTTGAAGTCTCTTTTTTTTTGGTTCTTACCAAAGCGGTGACCAATTCCTTGACATTTCGCAGAGAAATTGACTGTCTCGCGGACAGTCAGTTCGCCCATATGCAGATCATGCTGGCTAACATAAGCTGCTGATCTCCGTGGCACAAACTCGTCCATGGTATGCCCATTGTAAATTATCTCCCCTGACATCTTTTGTCATTGCAAGGTTTCCTCATGTTAGTTCTTGCAAGTTTTAATCACGGGGTACCGAAGAACAGAACAAGTACCTTCACGAAAAAGAGAACAACCAAAAAAGGAAAAGAAAAACAAGATTTACCTTAAGACTCGAAGGCAGAGTTCCGGCCAAGGCCAAAAGCAGCGAGGTTTTTCCGGCGCCAGGGGGACCCAGAAGCAAGGTCATCCTAATAAAATATAGAAGGGGTAAGTTAGAATTCAAAGAAGATGATTTCGCAAAGTGATAGTAGTATGTTAATAGCTTACCTGTGAGGCTTAATGATTCCACTGACATTGTGAAGGATTGATATTTTCTGCTTCCTGTTTGGTGTCAGGTGAAGAGCATTTGCCAGGCCCTTTTTCAAGACGATTACCACTATGTCAGTACTCATACTATGCGGTGTTAAAGAGGAAAGGTAAAAATGACTGCAACCGAACTCCGCGCATATTTTATATAAATCTTAATGTTGAAGCTGCATAGACAGTGTCAGTGCGAAGATTATTTATTTATCGTATGGTCTGCTGGATTTGCAGTGATCCTAATGTTTGAAGCTTCAATCAGGAAGCGTCGTAGTCTGTTTGCCCTTAGGAACATTATTTCCAATTAAGTATCTATAAGTTGTCGGTACCAGGTAGCACCGCAAAAGAAGAATAAAATATCATCAAAGTGTGTCGATGACATGTTTATGATGTTCACCAGAGGGCTAAATTAAATAGAAGGAAAGAGCGACTTTGGGTAGTCAAATCAGCCAATCCTCTTTGGGAAGGAGTCAACTTCAATCAGTTATGTCAGCACTGATATTGTGCAGTATAGAAAAAAGCTAGATGACTGCAATTCGAAAGGATTAATGCCCAGGAAAAAAATAGCGCGCTATAATAAAATAGCGTTAAAAATACGCTATTAGCGTGGCACGTTATAGCACGCTATAGCGCCGGAATGATGTAGCGTGAGCTGTCTAGAAACGCTATAGCGTGCTATTAGCGCCGAAATAGCGCGCTATTTTTTTCCATGATTAATGCGGAAGCTGCATATACCAGTGGGCAGATTTTTTTATGTATCATATGGTATTCTGAATTTGCAGTGATCATAGTGTTCTAAGCTCTTCTCAAGCTTCCTACTAGTCTGGGTTGTCAGTAGTACTGAGTACCGTTGGAAAGATGAATAAACAAGTGTGTGGGTGACATGTTTATGATGTTGGCCAGAGTAGTAGTAGGAGTAATAACAATAACAAATAGAAGAGAAGAACGACTTTGGGTGGTCAAATCGGCCAATCGTCGTTCGAAAGGAGTCAGCGTCAATCAGTTATGTCATCAGTCATCTCCAGCAACAGATAGACAGGGTAGCAGGCAGCAGGGCGACATACCTCCAGTACGTTGGCGTAGGTGTTGAGGATGGTGGGCAGGCCCCTGCTGCCAACGTACGCCTCCGCCTCCACGTTCAGGTTCTGGTACCTCACCTCGATCGTCGGCAGCTCGACCCCGACCCTGACCAACATCACAGGTGAAGGAATATCAGTTGAGATCTCAGTACATGGTATCCTATCCTCTCAGGGTGAGGATTGAACTGAAGAAGTTTCTTACCGGTCGACGCGGTCCTTGAACTTGGAGAGGAAGCGCTCGTGTTCGTCACCCACCCAGGCGACACGCTGCAAGAGCGCGTGCTTCTCCTGTGCACCAAGCTTATTCACGTTCACCTCCTTGAGCTCGCCCTCCGGCATGGCCAGCACCGCCGTCCGGGCACGGTCGTAGGTGGGTAGCTTCTCGAGCGCCGCCCATCGCAGCGCCTCCTCGTCGTCCTCGTCCCGTGACGACCGCGAGAACACGTCGTCGCCGCCGCGCGACCACACCGTGCTCTCCTGCCGCAGGCTGCGCCCGAAGGCGTGTATCTCGCCGGCGTCGTCCATCGTCTATCTGTCTATCGCGGCGCCGCCGCCAGCAACTCGGCGGAAGATAGAAGAGCCCGACAGGGAGGAGTGGGACGCTGTTGCTATCCCCCTCGTGTGCGGGGCTGCTTTCTTGGCGCTACAGATGGGATGCCACGGGTTGGAGAAGGAGGAGAAAGAGATTGGCACTTATATACACTGGTGGAGCCGGCGACGATGGAGAAGGAGGCCGCTAGCTGACGTACCCCGTGACGACGGCGGGTCGACGGAAGTTGTACACGAGGGTTTTGAAACGAAGTTCGTTTCGGCGTTCCGACGCGGCGAACTCGCGCCTTGTATTAGCTAGACGGCTTGGGTCTAGCTGGGCGGGTTAAATATGGAGATAAGTTAGATTCATGTGCCGTTACGATACACAAGCTGGCACAAACCCTTCTAGAAACAAATCAGTATACAGTATTAGACGGGATGTACATACATGGTCCGGATAGGAAATTCGATTAGACTCCAAATTAAACCGAGACTCTTGCTTCATATGAACAAAAAAAAAGGGTAAGCAGGCCGGATGAGCTGTACTGCCAACATAAAACCAGGCATCCCCTAAAAAAAAACATAAAACCAGTCATAAACCTAGAAAACCGGACAAAACAAAAATCAGGCGGAATAACCGAAATAAACCTACAGAAAAGTTAACCCGGAAATATACGGGCCTGGCACAACCGCACAAAAGGTAGAGAAGGTTGTGCGGCGCCATACCAGCACCGTGCTACGTGGCGTATAGAAGCCCCGGCACACGGACGCCGGCACGCGTGCCATGTTGAAACAGATGGACGGGCTCCACTTTCCAGCGACTCAAGTCGTTTCATTAAAAACCTTCCAGCCCCCTTCGGTACCCTGGAAGGAAAAAAAGTGCGTCCGAAACTTGCTGCCGTCTCAAAAAATGTTACATTGTTGTGATCAAAGTCACATCATTCATTACATAAGAAAGAATAAAACTTGGAGTATCACCCTCCCAAAAGTGATTATCATTTGATCTATAGGCATACTTTGCTAACTCATGATCCACTTGATTTGCTTCCCTATGGCAGTGTATAGACGAGATCTCCGTCATATCATTAGCCTTCTGGAAGCATTCAGCTAAAATTGCAGCATAAGGGCTATTAATCTCCAAATCACCATTGCATTCTTTTATAATATCTAGGGAGTCCGTTTCTATTTGACAGGAGGTACACCCCAGTTTCTCTAGAAGTTCAAACCCCCTAAGAATTGCAGTAGCCTCGGCAGTCGCCGGGCTGAGCATATTCTCCAGTATGCAATAGTATCCCGCCATAACCTCCACTTTTTCATTTCTCAGGACTCCTCCTGCAGCACCAGAACCATCTGTAAAATAGGATGCATCGGTATTAAGTTTGAGTTTACCTTTAGTTGGTTTCAACCACTTGAATTCCTTTTCCTTTGACTTCACCTGGCTAGCTCCAAAGTTTGCAGTGAGAGCCCGAATTGCAAAAGCTGAATTCTTTGGAGGACTTACCCTCTCCCCCTTCACTGCCTTCCTCCGTTGCCACAAAATATACCAGCCTCCCACCGCTATTAATTCATGTACTGTGACCCTATCAAGATTAGGAACCTCTCTATTAGGTGATCGGAGGATGTGCTCGAGGACAACAGATCCTGACCGATCAGCTATGAGTGCATGTTGTATCTCATATGTCAATCCCAATTCATTCCAAATCTCCTTTGCTCTTAAGCATTTAAAAAAAATATGACAAATGTCCTCCGGACCACCTTTACAGATTGGACATTGAGGAGATACCTTGATATGCCGCCCTGCCAAGATGGCCAACCCAGGGAGAACACTGTGTAACGCCTTCCATAGAAAGATTTTCACTTTGCTAGGGATGTTTAACTTCCACATAATTTCCCATACAGGATTAATTTGAGCCGATCCCTGACCATCTCTTCTTCTTGTCATATGTCCAAACAGATATTCTCACTGAACATGATAAGCAGAGCGAACAGAAAAGCAAAAATTCTTTGTGTAATGCCAGGCCACGAAATCATCAGACAAATGATGGCTTAGCGGGATCCTTAGAATTCTTTCAGCATCTATCTGTAGAAAAATCGATCTAATAAGATCCTCATCCCAACTATTAGTACCTAGATCAGTAAGATCATTGACTGTCCTCACCAGGTTATGTCCCCTCCTCGTATAAACTTTCCTTGTCGGGCTTGATGGTATCCAGTGATCCTCCCAGATGTTTACATTTTCACCAGAGCCAATTGTCCATATATGGCCACTTTTAAAGGTTTGTAAACCCGCCACAATACTTTGCCAAGTAAATGACGAACCACTCTTTGGACCCGCATACAAGAGGCAAGTATTTGGGTAATATTTGGCCTTGATCACCCTTGCACACAAAGAATCTGGTCTTGATAACAACCTCCAACTTTGCTTTGCTAGCATGGCTAGATTGAAGGAGTGTAGGTCTCGAAAACCCATCCTTCCCATATTTTTTGGAATACACATTTTCCACCAAGCAAACCAGTGCATCCTCCTTTGTTCTTTTGTATCACCCCACCAGAAGCCTGCCATTGCATCATTGATGTCCTTGCATAGCTTTTTTGGAATTTTGAAAATTCCCATAGAAAACACAGGGATAGCCTGAATTATTGCCTTCAACAGAATCTCCTTGCCTCCCATGGACAGAAAACGCTCCTTCCATCCTTTCAATCTTTCAATAATTCTTTCCAACAAATAGATAAAACTATCAGTACGATCTAACCCCACCATGGCAGGCAAACCAAGATACTTCTCTGATATAGCTTCTGTCATAATATTCAACTCTTGGCAGATCTGAGCTTTCACATCCACTTCAACATTTGGACTAAAGAAAATACTACACTTTGCTTCACTCACCAATTGCCCTGAACATGCACAGTATTGATCCAAAACTTGTCTCAATGAGGTTGCATTAATTAAATTCGCCTTCAATAGTATTAGGGAATCATCAGCAAATAATAAATGGGAAACTGACGGTGCATTTCTGCACACCCTTATACCTTTAATGCCACGAACCTCCTCTCTATGAGCCAAAGCACTAGAAAGACCCTCTGCACAAATAAGGAATAAGTAAGGTGAAAGGGGATCCCCTTGGCGGAGACCCCTAGTGGGAGTAAACTCTTCTGTCTCTTGGTCATTATACCTCACTCTATATTTAACCGAATTCACACAGGCCATTAACAGATCCACAAAACCCCTGTCAAACCCCAGCCTTGTCAGCATTCGGTCAAGGAAGCCCCATTCAACACGATCATAAGCCTTGTGCATATCCAATTTCACAGCACACAAGCCTTCTTTGCCCATTCTCTTGTTCTTAATTTTATGCATGCATTCATATGCCAAAAGAATATTATCAGTTATGAGGCGTCCAAGCAAAAAAGCGCTCTGAACTTGAGAGATGACTTCATCCAAAATCAGTTTCAGACGGGCTGCTATCATTTTGGAGATAACCTTATAAAGGACATTACACAGACTGATTGGTCTGTATTGAGATATATGATCTGGAGACTCCACCTTTGGTATTAGAACAATGACTGTGTCATTCCAACCTTGTGGTATAAATTTCTGATTTATTGCCTCTAGAACCTCCATTGTCAGACTCTCCCCTAGCACATGCCAACATTTCTTGAAGAAAAGCGCATGTAACCATCTCCTCCTGGTGCCTTCATATCTCCAATAGAAAATAATGCTTTCTTTACCTCCTCCGCAGTGTATGGCTTCTGTAAGTTTTCATTCATCTCATTAGTAACCCTGGGTATAACTTTCTCCAAGAGGGTCGGGTCTTGTTCGTCTACTTCTGTAGTAAATAAACCCGCGAAATATTCAGAAATCATCGGATTCAGTTGTTCCTTCCCCTCAAAAATATTTTCATTGAGATCACTAAGTCTTCTGATTCTATTCCTAGCCCGCCGACTAGTGGCAGACTTATGGACAAAAAACTTGTGTTTTTATCACCCCATTGCAACCAATTCACTCTACTGCGTTGTGCCCAGTATATTTCTTCTTGCTCTAACAGATTTTCCAACTCCGCAACCAACTCTTTCTCCCGGGAAATATTCTCTTCTGTGATCTCGCTTCGAGTAATTTCTTCTACCTCTTTTCTAATCGAATTAATTTTTCTTTGAGCTTTCTTGAGGACGAACCAATCCCATTTGTGTAGACTATCATGTACTAAAGCCAGCCTTCCCGCCAATCCGTGATCCACCTGATGAACTGATGAGTCCCAAGCATCCTTTACTATTTCCTGGAAGTTCTTCTCTTTTAACCATCGGGCTTCAAACCGAAGCAAAGCCGGCCCCTGTATCTCCTGCTCTTGCTCTTCTCCAAATTGCAATAAGATGGGTCGATGATCCGACCTGCTATATTCAAGATTCACAACAGTAGCGTCAGGGAACTTTGATCTCCATGCATCACAAGCCACTGCTCTATCCAGACGTTCTCTTATACCTCCTCTATGCCAGGTAAACTTGTCCCCTGTAAAACCTAGATCAGAAAGACTAGAATCAATTAGGGCCTCCTGAAAAGCAAGTAAAAATTTGTTAGGTCTTGTCTTTCCTCCTTCCTTCTCGAAAGAATAGAGGATTTCATTAAAATCTCCCATCACCACCCATGGCATCGATGTAACACTTTTCAGTTCTCTAAGTCGCTCCCAAGATAGATATTTATTTGCCTAGCTAGGTTCACCATAGAACCCTGTAAACCTCCAAATATTGGCCAGTCCTTCTCCAATATAAACATCAATATAGTTTTCAGTTTTATACCGCGAAGACATCACTACCTCTTTTTTCCACATAAGCAAAAGGCCACCCTTCCTACCATCACTCCCCACAATTTCCTTATGATCCATGTTTAGTCTTCTTTTCAGACATTCCGCAGGCCACTCCTCTAGATGAGTCTCCATAGTAAAAATAATGTCAACATTCTGACGCTTCTGAATTTTCACAAGCGTTGTGACAGCCGTAGTTTTCAGAAAACCATGGCCATTATAACTTAAGATTTTCATTGCTCCCGGATAGCCTCCACACCGGGGGGCGCCGATAATTTTTTTTGTTTGTGTCATCTCCTTTACGTGTCCGTTTGGGAGGCTGAACTTTCTCTGGCGACGTCAGAGTACCAATAGCCGCCCCTTTCCCTGGCTCAATCTGGTTTATGATCTCCGCAACCACACTTGTTTTCCCGAGATCACCCAGGCCTTCACTATTATCCACACCAATAGTACTCCTCTTCCTTGCATTGATCACATCTACCATCTCTTCATCATCACGCTGGGCACCAGGAGCCCATGCGATATGGAAGTTTTCCTGAACAACTTGATTTGATCGCCCCCTTCCTCTCCCTGGATGCACTCTACCTCCCATAGGGTCATGGCCGCTGCCCCATCCTCTACCTCCTTGTGTGTCCCTTCCTCCACTCCAACCTCGACCGCGACTACGTCTACCATCTGCCAACATAAAATCACCCCACTCGAGTTTAGCTTCATCATGTTCACTTGTCCCACATTCTTTGTACCAATGCCCTAGAATTCCACAGGCACCAAATAAGGGTAGTTTCTCATATTTCAGTTGGTACCAATCTTTCTTTTTGTCTTTCATTATCGACACAAATCTAGCCAGCTTCTTTGCAACATCCAGCTTGACTCTTACTCTAGCAAATTCCCCGACAAAACCTGCAGGTAGGGTAATCTGGACCTCCTTTACATCACCAACAGGTCTACACATACCTCGGATCACTGGCTCCTTTAGATAGTTGTCTGGAGACACCCAAACAGCGATTTTGTTAAGAACAATTGTCCTAGGGTTTTGAAAACCATCATACTCTTCCATTAGTAAAGCAAAATTGTTGCGGAAAAGCCAAGGCCCCATATTCATTGCTTTATCCCAATCTGCCAGGCAACCAAATTGTACAGGGAACAAATTATCTTCGAGTTTCCTCCAGTTACCTCTTTTGCCGGATTCCATGCCGACCTCATGTCGGTGTATAGGGCGCTAGGGCTAAAGCCCCTCGTCGTGTGAACCTTCGCCACTGCCAGCCACTTCGCCTTCACCTGTGGATCGGGCGCTTCATCTTCCCAAACGAAGCCCTCTTCATCCTCCTCATGCAGATTCAATCTGCGAGGAGATCATCGACATCTTCTTTCCCTCCTGTTTTCGCTCCACTCGATTCCGTCTTCTCCTCCATCGCAGCCCCGAGGGATGGATACGCCTGCTTGATCGAGACCGCTGTGAGACTCTCGGCGAGAAAGTCGCCGGAGGACAGAAACCCTAGCTTTTTATGCTAGGGGAAAGTCGCCGTGAGACTCATTGCATTGGACCTAGTAGCTAGAAAGATTGCTCCCCTCCAGTTTTAAAATTGTTTTCCAGCGACAAGTCGTTTCACCATCGCCCTCTCTCCTGCAACTTCGCCGCCACACCACCCTCGCTTCGGCGCCGTCCAGTCCGGCAATCGCTGCCTAGAAATACGACATAGCCACCGTCGATTTGCCTCACCCATCCCGCCGTAGTAGGAAGCCACCCTATCTACGACCGAGATATCTGACACCGAGCCATTTGCTACAGCCACTTCAACTGCCGTTTGCATTCCGCGATGGCTCCCCGCACCTAGACCAGCTTTGTATCTCAGTGCCTCAACGCGGCGAAGCTCTCCGACCAGTCGGCGTACAATAGTGCCTCGTGCCCACCTCATGGCCACTAACCATGACTTGTTCGTCAAGCGTTTAGGTAAAGACGAAGCCGGTGTTGGGACTATTTTCTTTTTTCGGTGGATTGTTCATTTATTTAATTGCTTCATTGTTTGATCTCAATAGATAATGAATAGCAACAATGAGATGAAAATGCATCAGCCAATGCAAGATGAAGCCAATGCTATCGCCGATGAAGAAGATAAGTTGGTAATCATATGATTCATATCATGTCCTCTCTGTTTATGAAAGAAGATTAGTGCCCCACCTTGGCATTTGGTTGAATTGTTGTTTAAAAATATGGATTGTGTTGTGATCGGAATTGTTGATTTATTTTTTACAAATAGCAAATATTTTCCATTTGGACGTTGTTGTGGGAAGTCGTCCCCAAAACTGCGCTCGCTTATGTTGGTGCACTCAAAACACAAGTGTGGCGCTGTTACCGGATAGAGTTAGAGCATCTCCACCGACGGGCCCCATAGCGACTCCAATAGAGATTTGGAGGTCAAACACTGTTTTGGGCCACAAAAGTAGCCGGCCAGGTTTGGAGCCCAATACATTTGCTGGCAACCCATGCCACCCCTATGCGGAAGGACTGAGTTGGGGTCGCCGACACTCGCGTTCACAAAGGATTTCACCCTCGCGGGACCCTCTTGGCATCCAATCCCCATATTCTCCATCCGCTCTGCCCCCTCCCGGTCTGCCCCCATCCCTCTGAATCTACATCGCCGCCGTCGCCTCGTGCTCCCCCATGCCTGACCTTTGCTTGCCCACCCAGAAACCGTCGTCGTGGCCAACGTCGACATCTCCACCATCTTGCACTGTCGGGTTGCCGAACCTACCATCGGCATCGACGTCTCCCCCGGTGCCCATCATCCACAAGGTGTTTAGTTTAATACCGCGATGGACAACGACGATGAATGATGGTTGATAACGCGTGAAGCATCTCGTCCGTTGGGAACCCCAAAGAGGAAGGTGTGATGCGTACAACAACCATTTTTTCCACGGTAAGAAACCAAGGTTATCAAACACAGTAGGAGATGAATGCCACGTAGAAGGTTGTTGGTGGAGGAGTGTAGTGCGGCGCAACACCGGTGATTCGAACGCCAACGTGGAACTTTGCTGAACACAATCACAGTGCCTTTGCTAACTTAATGGTAGGGTTGTCAATCTCATTGGCTTTTTTGAAAACAAAGGATTAAACGTATGGTGTGGAGAATGATGTTTGTTTGCACAGAACAACAGAAATATTGCAGTCGATTGTATTTCAGATGTAAAAAGAATAGGACCGGGGTCACGAGTTCACTAGTGGTGTCTCTCAATAAGATAAATAACATCTTTGGGTGAACAAATTACGGGTGGGCAATTGAAAATAAAGATTCAATACATATCATGATGATCTCTATGAGATTTAATCAGGGCATTACAGAACATAAATAGCCATCCGGTATGCATCATGCCTAAAAAGTCCACCTTCAAGTTAGCATTCCGCACCCCTTCGGTATTAAGTTGCAAACAACGGAAAATTGCATTAAGTATGTCGTAATGCCAATCACTAAATATCCTTAAGACAAAGCATTGATGTTTTATCCCACAGTGGCAACAACACATCCACAACCTTAGAACTTTCTGTCCTTGTCCCAGATTTAATGGATGAACCCACTACTGAGCATAAATACTCCCTCTTGGAGTTACAAATATCAACTTGGCAAGAGCCTCCTAATAGCAGCGGAGAGCATGCAAGAACACCAACAACACGCACATATATGATAAATCAATAATCAACTTGACATAGTATTCTATATTCATCGGATCCCTTAAACACAACATGTAGCATTACAAATAGATGATCTTGATCATGTTAGGCAGCTCACAAGATCTAACAGTGAAGCACAACAAAGACAACCATCTAGCTCTGCTATGGACCCATAGTCCAAGGATGAACTACTCGCACATAGAGGCGGCCGGGCATGGTGATGTAGACCTCAGGTGATGATTCCCCTCTCGGCAGGGTGCCGGGAGGCGATCTCCTGAATCCCCAAGATGGGATTGGCGGTGGCGGCGTCTGCGGAGAAGAGGAGGCGCCGGCGGCGACCGCCGGATAACAGCCCAGGCTGTGTTTCTCTAGACTCTAGAGGCAGAGAGAGAGGGGGCCAGGGGGCCCACCCATAGGGTGGCGCGGGCCTTCCTCTTTGGTAAAGCCTTAACGCCCTATGAGTGGCGACTCTCGTGGCCAGCCCACAGTATACATAAATATTGCAGTTTCCTTTGTGGGATTTCTGAAACCAAAAGCAGTAGAAAACAGCAACTGGCAGCATCATTTAATATGTTAGTGCGAGAAAATGCATCAAAACATCATAAAGTGTGAACAAAACATGCCGGTATTGTCATAGTAGCATGGAACATAGAAATTATAGATACGTTGGAGACATATAAGGGGGGAGGGCCCCGGGTAGGGCAATGGACGCGGAGCGGCCGCTCAGACGGCGGCTCGTGGCCGGGCGGAGCGTTGGCTGGAAGCGGTGGCGGCTGCCTGGAAGCCGGCGCTCCTAGATCTAGTCGGCCTGGCTGCGGCCCCTTCAGCAGCACATGGGGCTGACCGGCTCTACAAGCCATATCCGGCGGGGTTTGTACCTCGGACCGCTCGAGGCCCAGCGAGTCTTGCCAGGGCCGGAGGCGAGTGATCCGGGTTCGAAAGGTCCACGCGGCCCCGCACTCGAAGTAAAGTACGGAGACGCCATGGCCAGCACGTGCACCCACCGCAGCAGGGCGAGCCATCATGGCGTACGTCGGATCGTCTCTTTGTGTCTCAGAGCATGATGACGACACGCAATGACTGCCTCGCCATGCGTGACCCGAGCGGCCCGGATGGGACGTGCCACTACGCTCATGGCTCCCGCGATGTGGTAGCCTCGGGAAGGAGGCGCAGGGAGCGGAGCCAGTATGCAGCCGCTGGAACTCTAGGTTTTCTATCAAAGTACCGGTGCCTATATAAGCCGGGCTACCCCTCGCAGGGGAGGATCGATCACTTCTCATTCACTAGTCTTAGAGCTGCCATGATAGAGACCTTCGTCTACCTTAGCCTCCCGGGAGCAGCCGGATATACAGCTCAAGGAGCACCACTGTACTGTGTTACTATCTTATACACTCATAGCAGAAGTGAAGGTGTTACCTCTCCATCGGAGGGCCTCGAACTGGTGCGTCGCCGTGTCGCTCGTGCCCATGCCCGCTTCCGGATACCGAGATCCCTCAGGAACCACGTCGATTAGCCACCCTATGGCATATGTCATAACGATACCACGAAGACATATCAAGCATCACAAGCTTAGTTCCCTGCTAAGCCCTCGAGTAGGAAAACGATAAAAACAATAATTTAAGTGACATGCTACCATCATAATCTTGATGACCATTATTATAAAGCATATGAATGAATGGAGTGATTGAAAAGCAATGGTAAAGGCAATGACTAAACAACTGAATCATATAGCAAAACTTTTCATATGAATAGTACTTTCAAGACAAGTATCAAAAGACTTGCATAAAAGTTATCATAAAGGAATAGATTCAAAGTAGAGGCATTGAAGCAACACAAAGGATGATTAAGTTTCAAGAATTTCTTTCAACTTGTAACATGTGTATCTTATGGATAATTGTCAACATAAAGTAATATAACAAGTGCAATAAGTAAACATGCAAGAATCAATGCACACACGGTTGACTGAGTGTTTGCTTCTAGGATGAAGAAGTGAGTAAAAAGCTGACTCAACATGAAAGTAAAGAGAATGGTCCTTCGCAGAGGAAGCATGGATTACTATTTTTGTGCAAGAGCTTTTGCTTTGAAAACATAGAAACAATTTTGTCAGCAGTAGTAATACATATGTGTTGTGCATAAAACTTCCTACAAGTTGCAACCTCATGCATCGAACTAGCAGGTGTGCTTTACCTTGTGCACTAATTAGTTTCGGTTTCATGGATTATCATTGCATGACATCTTTTAAGCAAGTGTCACAAAGGGGTACCTACATGCCACTGTACAAAGGTCCAAGGAGATAAATCGCATTTTGATTTCTCGATTTGATAGATCTCAACTTGAGACATCCATAAAGGGACAACATAGAAAACGGATAAGACTTCTCTTTTAATGCTTTAAGCATTCAACAACAAATAATATTCTCATAAAGAGATTCTGAGGATTAATCACTGAAACTTCACCCATGATACATGGCTTTGGTTGGAGGCCCAATGTTCTTCTCTAACAACATGCATACTCAAACCATTCAACTCACTGTAGATCGCCCTTACTTGAGAAGACGAACATGCATAACAACTCACATGATATTAACAAGGTGTAACGGGTTGATGGCGTCCCAGAAACATGGTTGCCGCTCAACAAACAACTTATAAAAACTAAGATACATAACATATTCATTACCACAATAGTTTTTGAGGCTATTTTGTGCTATATTGCAAAGACCAGGAATGAAATTTTAAAGGTAGCATAGAGTAATTTACTGGAATGGCAGAAAAATACCACATATAGGTAGTTATGGTGGACACAAATGGCATAGGTTTTGGCTCAAGGTTTTTGGATGCACGAAGAGCATTTCTCTCAGTGCAAGGTTTGGGCTAGCAAGGTTGTTTGAAGCAAACACAAGTATGAACCGGTACAACTAAACCTCACAAAAGAACATATTGCAAGCATTATAAGACTCTACACTTTGTCTTCCTTGTTGTTCAAACACTTTTACGAGAAAATATCTGACGCTAGAAATCAATCATGCAAACCAAATTTCAACAAGCTCACAGTAGTTCTCCACTAATAGATTTAAACTTCATGATGCAAGAGCTTAAACATGATCTAAGAGAGCTCAACAATTGCCAGTATCAGAATTATTATAAAGCATTTTTTGATTCCAACCAAATAGCAATCAACGAAGCGATTTTCAGCCTTTCGCCCTTGAACATTAAAGCATAACTAAGAACACAAGTGTTCAATATGAAAAAGCAGTGTGTATATCTCCAATACAAGGATTGTGGGATCAAAATTAAAAAAAAACATAATAAAAAACAAAAACAAACATACGTTCAAGTAAAGAACATAAGATGTGATGGAATAAAAATATAGTTTACTAGAAGTGACCTGATAAGTTGTCGATGAAGAAGGGATGCCTTGGACATCCCAAGCTTAGATCTTGAGTCTTCTTGAAATATGCGAGGGGATGAACACGGGGGCATCCCCAAGCTTAGACTTTCACTCTTCTTGATCATATTGTATCATCCTCTTCTCTTGACCCATGAAAAGTTCCTCCACACCAAACTTGAAGCAAACTCATTAGAGGGGTTGTGCAAATAATCAAGAATTTCATATATTGAGAGGTGACATAATCATTCTTAACATGGACATTGCACAAAGCTACTAAAAGTTAATGGAACAAAAGAAATCCATCACCTTAGCAAAAGAGGCAATGCGAAATAAAAGGCAAGTCTGTCAAAATAGAACAGTCAGTAAAAAGAATTTTTTGGAGGCACTTAACTTGCTGGAACGGGGAAAAACACAAAAACTAATGAAAGTTGCGCACATATCCCGAGGATCACGCACGTGTATTGGCGAATTTGTTTGATTCTTCTGAAGAGGTCACAGCAAATTCGTGACAGGCAACCAAATCTATTTACGCGCATTAATCCAAATCTAGTATCAACCTTACTGTAGAATTTTTCTTAGCACAAAAACATGATAAGAAGGTTGCTAAGTGGTATCAACTTCCAAGACTCAACAATACATTAAAAATAAAACCATGGGTTATCTCCCAAGAAGTGCTTTCTTTAATGCCTTTCAGCTAAGCTGCGCAGAAATGCAAATCAAGTATTATCAAGAGATGAAGCATTAACATCATTACCCGAGGAATGGGAGTTTTCTCAGCAATGCATTGTATCTTGTGTATGTATTAGCTCCTCTTTAATTGCTCTTAGTTCCTATTCTCATCAAACAAATTTTTAGGAACAAAATATGACATAGTTATTTTTAGCTCCATGCATCCCTAGGAGCTTACTAGGTATCGACACTTTAATCTCCCCCTCACCATTGACGACGTTATTAGTGTAGTTTAATCTATCCATCATGTCCATCTTTTCAAGTCTTTTTGCAAAATCGGTATAAAAGCAGCCTCTTATGCTTAATAAAGACTTTTCTAGTTCTTTAGCTATGTCACCAAATTCTCTAAGAAGGACCTCTAAAACAAAATCCCTCTTTTCTCCCATTTCCATATCGGAGAGTGTAGCTTGTGTCTGTTGCATTATTGGTTAGTTAAAATCAGCTTCCACTTTCCTTTGCCTAAAGCGTGCTCAATTTTCATAATTAAGGAGCAAGTTCTACAAGGATCTATCTTCAAAATCTTCAACTATACTAACATGAGTGAAAATTCTTCTATATTATTCCAATGGTAGACCCTTGCCCTACCGGTATATATTTCAAAGTAAACTTGATGACATTTGATGAAATAAACAAAAGGTAAGTAAAGTAAATGCAAGTAACTAATTTTTTGTGTTTTGATATAGAGGCAAGTAAACAAGACAGAAAGTAAGCAACTAATTTTTTGTGTTTTGATATAAAGCAAACAAGAGCAGAAAATAAAGTAAAGTAAACAAGACAATAAATAAAGTAAAGAGATTGGATGTGGGAACTCCCTTGCGCGTGTCTCGATCTCCAAACAACGACGCCGAAAGAAACGATAACGCGTGAAGCACAAATCCGTTGGGAACCCCAAGAGGAAGGTGTGATGCGTACGGCGGCAAGAAGTTTCCCTCGGTAAGAAACCAAGGTTATCGAACCGGTAGGAGATGAAGGCCACGTGAGTGTAGTGCTGCGTGTGCTTATTCTTGTAGGCGGTGTTGGGCCTCCAAAGGCAGAGGTTTGTAGAACAGCAGCAGTTTCCCTTAATTGAATCACCCAAGGTTTATCGAACTCGGGGAGGTAGAGGTCAAGATAGTCCTCTCAAGCAACCATGCAATTAAGATACAATAAGTCTCTTGTGTCTGACACACCTAATACACTTATCGAGATGTATAGGTGCACTAGTTGACGAAGAGATAGTAAAACACAGGTGGTATAGATGGTGTGGTAAACGGTAATTGCAGAACAGTAAACAAGCGATGTTTGGAGTATTTGGAAACAAGGCCTAGGGATCCTACTTTCACTAGTGGACTCTCAGCATTGATCACATAATAAATAAATAACTTCTCCTCCCTTGTGCTACATACACTTTCTTGTTGGATGATCAAACACCATTCATTGTGTAGGGCTGAGCTCCCTCAAGCCGGAGCTCCACAACATACGGGATTCATATTTAAGTAACCTCTAGAGCATAATAGACCGTTACAATTTAGACCGAGTACTAACATAGCATACACACCGTCACCAATAACTATGAAAGGGGGAATAGATCACATCAATACTATCATAGCGAGAGTGGATTCTGTGACCGGGTGTATACGTGAGCACGCGTTCGTTACCGTTGGATTTGCTTTAAGATGCTCGCCTCACAAAACGGAACCAAACGGCGTCAGGTCTATTTTATCTGGCTGCAGACGACCGCATCCGTGCTTGTCCGCGTAGGGTGAAATCGTTCGAAACAGAGTGGGATCATCACTGATTCTCCTCCCTTCTCTTTGCATTCCATTCGATTTAGAAAGGAACAATCTCGTCTGCTCTCGTCTAGATACACCATTATTCAAATTGAAACGCACCTTATTCGTCATCGATTGCAAAAACAGAGTGGCCAGGGCAGGATTCAGGCGCCGTGGTAGAGGTGCGCGCACGGCAGCCTCCTGGCCGCCTCCCCGGCCTCGATGCCGTCCTTGCACACCGCGCACTGCGCCGCGCCGCCGGACTCGGCGACCGCCACCGTCGGGAGGCCCTCCACGGCGGCCCTCGCCGCCGCCCGCCCGCCCTTGGCCAGGGGATCGTGCTCCGCCTCCGCGGCGAGCTGCCGCCTCCTGGCCGCCTCCCCGGCCTCGATGCCGTCCTTGCACCCCGCGCACTGCGCCGCGCCGCCGGACTCGGCGACCGCCACCGTCGGGAGGCCCTCCACGGCGGCCCTAGCCGCCGCCCTTGGCCGGGGGATCGTGCTCCGCCTCCGCGGCGAGCTGCCCGAACAGCGCGTCCTCGTCGTCGTCGGACTCTGGCTGGCGGCTCTGCCGAATCTCCTCGGACTCTGGTTGGGGCTCATGTGCTGAGGCCTGAGAGGGTGCTGGCTGGAGCTGGAGAGTCGAGACGCCCGGTCAGGTCTCCTCACCACTACCCTCTCCGGCCAACAGATACTCACCTCATTAAATTTCCCTGCTGAAGATGCTGAAGAAGGCGTATGGATGGACTTATTAACTTTTTATACTGTATATATTGATGGACTTATTAACTTTTTATACTGTACATCTAGCACATGCTCTGTGTAAATGATCTGTGATAAATATATCCAATATATGTGAATGGTATGCAAGTTCTTCAATCTTTGTTCCTGTTTTGGATCGCTGAGATCATAAACACCACTTCAGTTGTCTTTCCCTGTGATTCTTCCATTGTACTCGATGTATCTTCAGAGTTCCTTATCCTTCTCTATTTGCTCAAGAACAAACTTGAAAGTGCAGAAATCTGGACATTGTATTGTGGTATGTTTTTTTCGTTTTGTTTATCAGATGTGCTGAGCATATGATTCTCAGCTCTAAATAACTGGGTGCGATTCGCTATATCAATGCCTGCAGTTGAAGGAAGTCCCAGTTCCCAAAAATCTCCAGTCTAGTAACTTGGTAAGTGTTATTGAAATTTTGCCAGTTCCAGCCTAATGCTACCCTCAAGTTCAGTTGGATCATTATGTACAGTTGCATCATCCTTTGTCACCTAACACTCAATTCCTTCAGAAAATAAGGTTTATTAGTTTAATCAATCAATACCAATATCATGCTGGTTGCCTTGAATTACAACCTAATGCTGTCCTCGAATTCAGTTGGATCATAGTGTACAGTTGGATCATTATCTATCACTTCAGCATCTTAATTCTCTTCAGAAAATAAAATCAATTTAATAATCAATGAATGTCAATATCATGATGGTTGCCTTGAATTACAGATATTTTTGTTTTAATTAGTCTACTGGTTCCTCATTGCTAGTGCCAACCAGTTTGGTTTGACCTTAAGTTGGGCACGTGTTCATCAGGTTCAGGGAGTTGCAGATCATTATCCCGTCCCCTGCCCCTTGTATCAGAAATCGAAGTCGCACAAACCAATGCCGATCGGGGAGGATGGGTGCCCTCGGCCATCACCCGTGCTCGCTTCGACGCCGGAGCGCCTGAAATCGTCGAAGGACAAGCACTGGTCCAACACATTCACAGTTTAGATTGGAGAGCAGCGTCACGGTAGGAATCCCGATCCTGGGCCTCGCCGCCGTGGTTTGATTGGAGAGCAGCGTATGGAGGAGATGGAGACGACCCGACCGCGAGATGGAGACGAGTCGCGCGCGGTGGTGATGGCTTCCGACGACCGCGAGATGGAGATGGAGACGAGTACAGCCCGTTCCCTTTCCCCGACGAGATCCACGGGCACCTGCGGCGGCGGCGGCTGCTGGAGAAGCAGCGGACGAGGAGAGGCCCTGACGAACTCCAACCAATCCCCTTCCCCGACGAGGTCCGGGAGAAAGGCAGGGCGAGTCTACAGCAGCCTGCCTGCACGAGCATCCGCGCCGCGGCTCGGCCTTCCTCGCGCCCCGCCTCCCCCCGCACCCCCAGCGACCGTGGGCTCCGCCGTCGCCATGGTACATGGAGGTCGACCTCCGCCCTTCTCCGGCTAAGTCGCGCCCATGGAGGCGGAACAACGGCGGGTTGACCTCCGCAGAAGTACGCGCGCGCTCTACGGCGGCGGAAGCAGCAGGTGACCAGCGCGGCGCCGTCCGCCCGTGGGGTAACCAGCCACTCACGGAGGCCGGCGTGGAGATGCTTGGGCAGCGGTGGCGTGGATGATTGCGTGGGCGGCGTCCGTGGCCGAGCTCTCACGCAGGACTGCTACTGCGCATGGTGGCTGAGCGAAGGGGATAAGAAGCGAGCCTCTTTATTTAGGACCACCCACTCGTTCCCACCTCATCATCAACAAACGGCAAAACACACAGACGTTAGACACGTGTTGAGTAAAGATCGCGTGCTCACGTATACACCCGGTCACCAGGCTTCTTTTGCTATCATAGTAATAGTTAACTCCATAATCTACAAGAGATTACAATCATAACCTACGCCAAGTACTACATGATGCACACACCGTCACCTTTACATCATGAAGGAGGAATAGACTACTTTAAAACATCACTAGAGTAACACATAGATTAATAGTGATACAAAGCTCATCATATGGATCTCAATCATGTAAGGCAGCTCATGAGATCATTGTATTGAGGTACATGAGAGAGATTAACCACATAGCTCACGGTACAGCCCCGAGCCTGGGGAGGCTACTCCCTCCTGCGTCATGGGAGACAGCAACGGCGATGAAGATGGCGGTGGTGCAATACGTGGAGAATGGCCTCACGGGGGCAATTCCACGTCAGACGGCATCATAGAACAGAGACCACGTCCCCGAATTAGAGTTCCAGCGATGGCGGCGCTACAGGTCTTTACAGTTCGTCAATATGTATCGAGGTTTAGGTCGCGAGGGGTCTTATAGGCGAAGAGGCGGGCGCAAGGGAGGCGCTCTGGGGGGCCACCTGGGTGGCGCCCCACTCAGAGGAACGCGCCGACCTATAGTGCAGGGGCCAGACCTCCCTGAGCTCTCCTTCGGTGTTCAGGTCCGTCTCGGTGAATTATGATGTTTGGTCTTCGTTTCGTCGAATTAGAGAATATTGCCGAACAACCTTTAAGACCAAAACAACTGACAAGCAGGAGCGGCCTTTGTGGCATCTTGTTAATAGGTTAGTTAGGAAAATGCATGAAAATCATTATAAAGTGTAGACAAAACATAAGGTATTATTATACAAAACTAACTGGAACATAAGAGAGAAATTATAGATACGTTGAAGGCGTATCAAGCATCCCAAGCTTGGTTCTGCTGCGCCTCAGTGGGTAAACGACAACAATAATTTCTGAGAAGTGACAAGCTACCAACATAACCTTGATCAACATTATTGTAAAAAGCATGAGATGAATGGAGTGATTCAAGCAATAGATTGCTAACAAGAGATAATGACTAAACAAACTGAATCATATAGCAAAACCTTTCATGAATAGTACTTTCAAGACAAGTATCAAAAAAGACTTGCATAGAACTAACTCATAAAGCAATAGATTCAAAGTAGAAAGTATTGAAGCAACACAAAGGATGATTAAGTTTCGACAATTGCTTTCAACTAGTGTAGCATGTATATCATGGATAATTGTCAGCATAAAGTAGTAATATAAGAAGTGCAATAAGTAAACATGTAAGAATCAATGCACAGTTAACACAAGTGTTTGCTAAGATAGAAAAAGTAGGTAAACGACTCAACATAAAGTAAAAGAGCTATCAAATCGCAGAAGGAAGCATGGATTACAATTTTTGTGCTAGAGCTTTTATTTTGAAAACATAGAAACAATTTTGTCAACGGTAGTAATAATTCATATGTGTTATGCATAATACTTCCTACAAGTTGCAAGCCTCATGCATAGAATACCAATAGTGCCCGCACCTTGTCCTAATTAGCTTGGATTTTCATGGATTAACATTGCATAACATATGTTTCAACCAAGTGTCACAAAGGGGGGCCTCCATGCCGCCTTACAAGGTCAAAGGAGATCAATACGCATTTGATTTCTCGTTTTAATAGATCTCATGTTAGGACATCATACGGGACAACATAGACAATAGATAATGGACTCCTCTTTAATGCATAAGCATTCAACAACAAATAATATTCTCATAAGAGATTCTGAGGATTAATGTCCAAGCTGAAGCTTCCACCATGATACATGGCTTTGGTAGCGGCCCAATGTTCTTCTCTAACAGTATGCATACTCAAACCATTTGATCATGAAAATATCCTATACTTCAGACAAGACGAACATGCATAGCAACTCACATGATATTCAACAAAGGTATAAAAATTTGATGGCGTCCCAAACATGGTTACCGCTCAACTTATAAGAACTAAAACACATAGCTACATATTCCACATCACCACAATAGTTTTAAGCTATTTTCCATGAACTATATATTGCAAAAGACAAAGGAATGAAATTTTAAAGGTAGCACTCAAGTAATTTTTTTGAATAAGAAAATTTTTTCTAGTGGTAGATATGGTGGACACAAATGGCATGGGTTTTGGCTCAAGGTGTTGGATGCACGAGAAGCATTTCCTCTCGGTACAAGGCTTTGGCTAGCAAGGTTGTTTGAAGCAAACACAAGTATGAACAGGTACAACAAACTTACACAAGAACATATTGCAAGCATTATAAGACTCTACTTGTCTTCCTTGTTGTTCAAACACTTTACGAGAAAATATCTAGACCTTAGAGAGACCAATCATGCAAACCAAATTTTAACAAGCTCTACAGTAGTTCTCCATTAATAGATTAAACTACATGATGCAAGAGCTTAAACATGATCTATGAGAGCTCAAAGCAATTGCCAAGTATCAAGTTATTCAAAACCATATGAAGCATTTTCTGATTCCAACCAAATAGCAATCAACGAAGCAATTTTCAGCCTTCTCCATGAACATTAAGAATAAAGCTAAGAACACGAGTGTTCCATATGAAAAAACGAAGCGTAATATCTCCAATGCAAGGATGGTGGGATGCAACTTTATTCAAGCCAAAACAAAAATAAAAGCAAACGACGAACGCTCCAAGTAAAGAACATAGATGTGATGGAATAAAAATATAGTTTCACTAGAAGTGACACGATAAGTTGTCGATGAAGAAGGGGATGCCTTGGGCATCCCCAAGCTTAGATGCTTGAGTCTTCTTGAAATATGCGAGATGAACCACCAGGGCATTCCAAGCTTAGACTTTTCACTCTTCTTGATCATATTGTAGCATCCTCTTCTCTTGACCCTTAAAAACTTCCTCCACACCAAACTTTAAGCAAACTCATTAGAGGGTTAGTGCATAATCAAAAATTCATACATTAGAGGTGGCGTAATCATTCTTAACACTTATGGACATTGCTAAAGCTTCTGAGAGTTAATGGAACAAAGAAATCCATTCAACATAGCAAAAGAGGCAATACGAAATAAAAGGCAGAATAAATAAAACAGAACGATGCAGCAAAGGCAGATTTTCGAGCACTTAACTTGCTCAGATGGAAAAACTCAAAACTAATGAAAGTTGCGTACATATCGAGGATCACGCACGTAAATTGGCAGATTTTTTTGCTTCTTCTACAGAGAGAAGGACGCGAATTCGTGAGAGACAGCAATTCTGTTTCTGCGCAGTAATCCAAATCTAGTATCAACCTTACTATAGAGACTTTACTTGGCACAAAAACATGATAAGGAGAGGTTGCTATAGTAGTAACAACTTCCAAGACTCAACAAAATAGTAGTAAAATAAACACATGGGTTATCTCCCAAGAAGTGCTTTCTTTATAGCCATTAAAGATGGGCATGATAATTTAATGATGCTCTCATGAAAATAGAAAATAAAGCAAAAGGAGCATCAGAAGCAAATTCAAAACACATTTAAACTTAACCCACTTCAAAAGGAATATTATACACAAATAAATTCATGAAGAACAAAGTGACAAGCATAGGAAGAGAAAAACATGAGTAACTTCAAAATTCTCAACATAAAGAGGGGAAACTTAATATTATTAAGATGCATATAACCGTGTTTCCCTCTCTCATAAGAACTTTCACCAGCATCATTGACGAAATCCACAATATCACTTAAAAACATTCTAATCATGGTTCATATGCATAAAGGTATCATTATAAAGAATTTGAACATGGTAAACAAGTTGCATACTTGGGGAATGGTTTTTGGCAATCCCATCATAACTATGACAAGCTTCATAAGGATAATTATAACTTGTGTCATATCCATCTCTATAACGATTATCTAAACCAGAATATATAATATCATCATTTTCACTAAAAGTAAAGGTCTCAAATATAGGATCTTCAAACACAACATCCCCAAGCTTAGAGCTTTCAATATCAACGTTTGAGGGAACATGAATAGTGCTATCATCATTACTTTCATAATCAGTACCAAAGAGATTTCCAATATCAAAGGTAGTGTGCTCTTCCAAATCATGATCACTAATATGGGTAAAGGGCATAGGAAGATCATTGTACTCAGATTCATTATCATAATAATCATTAGGAACAACATACTTACGGTTACCTATCGTTATCTCATAGACGCGGGGATATGCCGTTACCTCTTTCTTCTTATTCCCCATCTTCTTCCTCTTCTTCGTTCCCTTCTTCTATTTTCCTTCTCCTCGTTCCCTTCTTTAGGAGGAAGAGGCTTGAAGGAGGCTTTTCCACATAACCTGTTGTTTCCGGAAACAATAGAAGAAACTTGGGAGGATTCCTCAGCTTTTCATTAATAAGTTTGGGAAACACCCGGCGGTCCTCATATTTTGTGAAATGTCATCTTCTAAAATATTTTGTATGTAAGTATTTGTGTGGCAATTATCAGCTCACAATAAAGAAAAGACACCCATACGAGACCCCATTAATATCAAACCACTCCCATATCCACCAAAGAAGTTTTCTCAATAACTCTTCACACCCCAAAAATAGAGTAAGTTCATCATGCTGATTAGGAGTGATTTCATCATCACAATACAAATTTGCAGCACTCATAAGGTTCAAATTATTATTGGAGGAGCATTGAAAATTAAAATGATCCACTCTATGGCAAAGTTCACAAATAAAAGGATAGAGGGCACAAACTTTTTTACCAAGATCATCTAGAGTCCTAGACCACTTTCTAGTTTTTTCATTCCTGTGATGGATACAATATTCTTCTTCAATTTCATTCTTTTCACAAGGTCTATGAACTCCACAAAAATTAACATGCTTATAGGAAATAGCATTTCAGAAGTTTGGACATGTTCATTGCAATCATTAACAACAATTTTATTTTCCATGCAGTGTCTTTAAAGGTTCATGATACATGTACCAATTTTCTTTAGGAACATTAATATGAGAAGCAAAGGCTCTACGCAATTGACCATAATTTGAGGATCAAGACCATATTTAGCACTAAGCTCTTGAAATCAGCGAGTTTGAGGCGAAGACTTAATGCAATCACTGCGTAGTTTATACGCGATTCCAGTACCTTTGTCATTCTCCCAATCTTTAGTATTGCTGAATTCTTTCAAGAAGATCCCATCTAGATTAGCCTTCTTGCTTGTGAAGATCCCACTCCAAACAGGCATCTAGATAGTCCTTGTATTGTTCTGAAAGCCTTGCATAAAAATTATTAAGAATAACATTAAGGGGGAGCTCATGAATGGGACATTTGAGCATTAGTGACTTCAATTTCCCCACGCTTGGGAAATACTCTCTCCATCACGAGGATAAAAGTTATAAATGTAATTCCTATCAATATGCACTTCATGAGGAGGATAAAATTTAGAATAAAGAGAGGCACAATATCCTTCCAATAAAGAGAATGCCCATCCTTCAGCAGTTTATACCAATGCGCCGCTTTACCAGACAGCGACATAGAGAATAATTTCTTCCTAACTTCATCCATAAAAATACCTGCACACTTTAATAACCCGCATAATTCATCTAAAAATAGTATCCAGGACAGACAGTTCCATCCCCTTCATAGCGGTTATCTGACAGTTCAATAATTTTCATAGGTATCTTGAAAGGAATATTTTCGGTAGGTGGATTTAAAATATCAGAAGCAATTAGAGTTATCCCATATGGGAGATAAAGTATTATCGGAGCATTTTCTCTCCTAAAACTAGGAAGCTACACAAAGATGTAAAGCAACTACAAAAGCAAACTTTTCATATCATTATGATAATTATTAAATACTAATATTTGTTATACTAACATGCAAATAAGGTTCCACGGGTTTTTTTTTTAATTTTTACTTGTCAAACAATTCTAAGGAAAAAGATTAAAAAACTCACTAAATTTGTTGTTGTTTTTCCATTAAGCTAACTAGCGAAAATAAAAACAAGAAACAAAAGATATAATTGGAGAATCTAAAGGAGATACCTTCGAGCAATCACACACCAGCAACATGCTAGGAAATAGCTTAATAGTCGGAGGATGTGAATACCTTTTACCTTACCTCCGCGGCACCAGGAAAATAGCTTGATGTCTACGTGTGCTTCTATTCTTGTAGGCAGGTGTTGAGCCTCAAATGAGTTTGTAGAACAACTGACAAGTTTCCCATGATGAATCACCCAAAAGGTTTATCGAACTCAGGGAGGTAGAGGTCAAAGATAGTCTCTCAAGCAACCCTGGAATTAGATACAAGGGTCTCTTGTGTCCCCAACACACCTAATACACTTGTCGGATGTATAGGTTCACTAGTTCGATGAAGAGATAGTAAAACACAGGTGGTAGATGGTGAGAAGCCAATATTGCAGGAAGTAAGATACGATGGAAGCAATAAACAATGATGTTTGCGGTATTTGGAAACAAGGCCTAGGAACTTTCAACAGTGGACACTCTCAACATTGATCACATAATAAATAAATAACTTCTCCTCACTTGTGCTACACATACTCTCTTGTTTGATAGCAAACACCATTCATTGTGTAGGGCTACAAGAGCTCCCTCAAGCCCGGGTAAACAAGCTCCACAACATTCGGAGTTCATATTTAAGTAACCTCTAGAGCAACAATAGACCGTTGCAATTTAGACCAGTACTAACATAGCATACACACACCGTCACCAATAGCTATGAGAATAGATCACATCAATACTATCATAGTAATAGTTAACTCCATAATCTGCAAGAGATTACAATCATAAGTACTACATGATGCACACCCCGTCACCTTTACATCATGAAGGAGGAATAGACTACTTTACACTAGTAGGAAAAGCCTTATAGGCGGATCTTATTTACGTGGCGCACCACCATCGCCTGAAATTGTTTGTGGCGCACCAGACCGGTGCGCCACAAAACTAGCTATTTTTGTGGGCGCACAAGCTAACGCCACAGAAATAAGGTTGGGACCACACCCAATCATTGGTTTCGCTATTTTTGTGGCTGCAGGTGCCATGTGCGCCTGGCTCCGTTTGTCCCAGTAGTGCATAGGACCGGTGCGCCACAAAATTTAAGTCATTCTATGGCGCCGTGGGATGATAGCCTGGCTCCCCATTACAGCAGGCGCACATGAGTTCCATGGCCTGAACATTTTGGCTCCATAACTCCACCCCACCCCACACAGTGGATAGCCTTTTTGACCTCGTAAAAAATAAAAGAAATAGAATTCCCAAATTGAAAAAGAGTAAAAGTTACGACGATTAAAAGTTTTTTTTCTTTGATCCACAAAAAAAACTTTCTGTGGCGCTTAAGTTCCATGCGCCACCAATTGCGTCCAAAATTTAAATTCTAACAAAAAAGCCTCCTCATCTCCTCCACTTCTCCTGCTTCTCCTCACTTCTCCTCACTTCCTCACTCCTTGGACTTCTCTCATGCACTCATGCACCCACACCCATACCACCACCACCACCACCACCACCACCACCTCCTCCTCCTCCAGGCCGACCTCACTCCCCGCCACCACCACCCCTCCCCCTCAAGGCCGGCCTCCTATAGTGACCTCCTACTCCCCGGCGACCTCCTCCCTCGGCCGACCTCCTCCTCCTCCTACTCCGACGACCTACTCGGCGGCGACCACCTTCTCCTGCTCCTCGGTGACCACCTGCCTCACTCTTCCTCCGCCACCTCCTCTCACCACCCACCTCCACCACCTCCACCTCCACCTCCACCACCTCCTCTTCCTCCTCCACCACCTCCTCTCACCCTGCCCTACCTCCACCACCACCTCCTCCACCACCTCCTCCGCCACCTCCTCCACCACCACCTCCTCCACCTCCTCCCACCACCACTTACTACACCTTCTCCGTGAAGCAAAAGAAATCGGAGCAGTTCCGTGAAATATCAAAAAAAACTAAAAAAATTGGCGGCCCGGATCTAGATCTGGGCTCCAAAATCTAAAAATATTACTGAATTCAAAAAAAAATGATACATGGCTTTCTCATCGGTGCGCCCACCGGGGGCCTCAAAGTTTTCTATTGTGCGCCTGCGCCAGTCCTTGAAATCTTATTGCAATGACGCATGGGCCGGTGCGCCACACACGGCTATTTTTGTGGCGACGTTTCTATGGCGCACCGCCCATGCGCCACCAAAATCATTTGATGCTTTGTACTTGATAAACTTTTCCTACTAATTGGTAATAACATCACTAGAGTAGCACATAGATTAATAGTGATACAAAGCTCATCATATGGATCTCAATCATGTAAGGCAGCTCATGAGATCATTGTATTGAGGTACATGAGAGAGATTAACCACATAGCTACCGGTAGAGCCCTCGGCCTCGGGGAGAACTTTCCCTCCTCATCATGGGAGGCAGAAACGGCGATGAAGAAGCGTGCGTAGACATCAGCGTGAAGCACACGTCCGTTGGGAACCCCCAAGAGGAAGGTGTGATGCGTACGACAACAAGTTTTTCCTCGGTAAGAAACTAAGGTTATCAAACCAGTAGGAGTCAAGGAACACGTGAAGGTTGTTGGTGGGAGGAGTGTAGTGCGACGCAACACCCGTGAAACCGGCGCCAACGTGGAACTGCACAACACAATCAAGATACTTTTGCTAGCATGCTGGTGAGGTTGCCAAATCCTCACGACTGCTTTGAAAACAAAGGATTAAGTATGGTGTGGAAGATGATGTTTGTTTGCAAAAACAGTAAGAACAATGATTGCAATAGATTGTATTCAGATGTAAAAGAATGGACCGGGTCCACGGTTCACTAGTGGTGTCTCTCCAATAAGATAAATAACATCTTTGGGTGAACACATTACAGTTGGGCAATTGACAAATAAAAATTCAATACATATCATGATGATCACTATGAGATTTAATCGGGGCATTACGACAAAGAGCATAGACGCCATCTGACTGCATCTATGCCTAAATAGTCCACCTTCGGGTTAGCATCCACCCCCTCCGAGTATTAAGTTACAGGCAACGAGACAATTGCATTAAGTGCGATTGCGTAATGCAATCAACTAAACCATCATGAACAAATCATTGATGTTTATCCTAGTAGCAACAACACATCCATAACATTAGAACTTTATTCTGTCCCAGATTCAATAGAGCATGAACCACAATGGTTATAAATACCCCCTCTTCAGGTTACAAATATCAACTTGCCCAGAGCCTCTAGCAGAGGAGAGCATGCAAGAACATAAACAACACATATATGATAGATTGATAATCAACTTGACATAATATTCTATCTTCATCGGATCACAAACTAACATGTAGCATTACAAATAGATGATCTTGATCATGTTGAGCAGCTCACAAGATCTCGATCTTTCAGAACCCCAAGTGGAAGGTGTGATGCGAACAGAAGCAAGTTTCCTAGAGTATAGAGCAAGGTTTAATCGAACCAGGTAGGAGCCAGAAGCACGTTGAAGGTTGATGGTCGCGAAATGTGATGCGGCGCAACACCGGGGATTCTGCGCCAACGTGGAATCTACACAACAAAACCAAAAGTACTTTGCCCCAACGAAGCAGTGGGTTGTCAATCTCACCGACTGGCTGTAACAAAGTTAAACGTATCGAGTGGAAGATGATTGTTTGCTGAAAATAGTAAAACACAATTGCGGTAGGTGTATGCTATGTAAAGAATGGGGCCGCGGGGTCCACGGTTCACTAGGGGTGTCTCCCATAAGATAAAAGTATGTTGGGTGAACAAATTACAGTCGGGAAATTGACAAATAGAGAAAGGCATAACAATGCATATACATGATATGATAAATATAGTGAGATTTAATTAGGCATTACGACAAAGTACATGAGCCGCCATCAAGCTTGCGCCTAAATAATCCACCTCCGGGTTATCATCCGAACCCCATTCCAGGTATTAAGTTGCTAAGCAACGAGACAATTGCATTAAGTATGGTGCGTAATGTAATCCTTAGATAAGCATCATAGACATAGCATCAATGTTTATCCCTAGTAACAACAACACATCACAACCTTGGAACTTTCTATCACGATCCCGGTGTCAATGAAGGCATGAGCCCCACTATCCGAGCATAAATACTCCCTCTTGGAGTTAAGAGTACAAAGTGGCGAGAGCCTCTACTAATAACGGAGGCATGCAAGATCATAAACAACACATAAACAATAGATTGATAATCACCATAATCATAGTACTCTCAATCCATCGGATCCCGACAAACACAACATATAGAATTACATATAGATGATCTTGATCATGTTAGGCAGCTTACAAGATCCAGCAATGAAGCACAACAAGGAGAAGACGACCATCTAGCTACTGCTATGGACCCATGGTCGGTGAACTACTCACTCATCACTCGGGCGGATCTTGGCGATGAAGAGTCCTCCGAGGAGATGAATCCCCTCTCCGGCCGGGGTGCGCGGACGATCTCTGAATCTAGAGATGGGATTCCACGGCGGCGCGTCTACGGAAGGTTTTCATTATCGTGGCTCTCGGTCTGGGAGTTTCGCGACGGAGACTTTAGGCCAGAGCGGAGAGACGCGGGGGCCGAGCGAAACATTTCCAGTCCCCGGCCGCGCGGCCGAGGCTGGGCAGCGCCGCTGCTGTCATCTGGCCGCCTCGTAGCCCCACTTCGTTATCTCTTCGGTCTTACGGAAGCTTCGTGCAAAGTAGGACCCAAGGCGAATTCCGAGAATATTTTCATACTAGGATTTCTGAAACCAAAAACAACTGAAAACATAACTGGCTCTTCGGCATCTTGTTGTAGGATAACGTTGCATAAAATGCATAAATACGACATAGAATGTGCATAAAACATGTAGGTATCATCAATAAGTAGCATGGAACATAAGAAATTATCGATACGTTGGAGACGTATTGGCATCCCTGACTTAGTTCTGCTCGTCGAGCGAGGTAAAAGCGATAACAAAGATGAATTTACAGTGACATGCCATCATAATCTTGATCATACTATTTGTAAACATATGTAATGAATGCAGCGATCAAAGCAATGGTAATGACATGAGTAAACAAGTGAATCATAAAGCAAAGACTTTTCATGAATAGTACTTCAAGACAAGCATCCATATAGGTATTGCATAAGAGTTAACTCATAAAGCAATAAATCAAGTAAAGGTGTTGAAACAACACATAGGAAGATTAAAGTGGTTGCTTTCAGCTTATAACATGTATATCTCATGGATATTGTCAACGCAAAGTAATATAATAGTGCAATATGCAAGTATGTAGGAATCAATGCACGGTTCACACAAGTGTTTGCTTCTTAAGGTGGAAGGAGATAGGTAAGCTGACTACTCAACAATAAAAGTAAAGAATGGTCCTTCAAGAGGCATCGTTTGCTGTATTTGTGCTAGAGCTTTTTATTTTGAAAACATGAAACAATTTTGTCAACAGTAGTAATAAAGCATATGAGTTATGTAAATTATATCTTACAAGTTGCAAGCCTCATGCATAGTGTACTAATGGTGCCCGCACCTCTTAGCTTGGACTACGGGATCTTTGCAATGCCATGTTTTAATAAGTGTCTAAGGGATACCTCCATGCATGCATTAGGCTTCGCATTTGGATTTCTGCTTTGATTATTCTCAACTTAGACATCCATACGGGACAACATGGACAACGAGATAATGGACTCCTCTTAAATGCGTAAGCATGTGGCAACAATTATTATTCTCATATGAGATTGAGGATATATGTCCAAAAGCTGAAACTTCAACCATGATTCATGGCTTTGGTTAGCCGACCCAATGTTTCTTCTCTAACAATTTTGCATGCTCCAACCACTAAAATGATAGATCCTTCGGACAAGACGGACATGCATAGCAACTCATGATATTCAACAATAGTTGATGGCGTTGCCCAGAAGCATGGTTCAACAAGCAACTCAATAAAATATAAAGTGCATAGTGAGTACATATTCAATACTACGATAGTTTTAAGGCTATTTTGTCCCATGAGCTATATTGCAAAGGTGAATGATGGAATTTTAAAATTAGCACTCAAGCAATTTACTTTGGAATGGCGAATGCCATGTAGTAGGTAGGTATGGTGGACATAAATGGCATAGTGGTTGGCTCAAGGATTTTGGATGCATGAGAAGTATTCCCTCTCGATACAAGGTTTAGGCTAGCAAAGGTTATTTGAAACAAACTCAAGGATAAACCGGTGCGACAAAACTCACATAAAAGACATATTGTAAACATTATAAGACTCTGCTGTCTTCCTTGTTCAAAACTCAATACTAGATATTATCTAGACCTTAGAAAAACCAAAATATCCAAATCAAATTTTAGCAAGCTGTATGTATTTCTTCATTAATGGGTGCAAAGCATATGATGCAAGAGCTTAAACATGAGCACAACAATTGCCAAGTATCACATTATCCAAGACATTTTAAAATTACTACATGTAGCATTTTTCAATTCCAACCATATAACAATTTAACGAAGAAGAAACTTCGCCTTGTATGAGTAAAACCTAAGGACATATTTGTCCATATGCAACAGCGGAGCGTGTGTCTCTCCCACAAAGTGAATTCTAGGATCCATTTTATTCAAACAAAAACAAAAACAAAAACAAACCGGCGCTCCAAGTAAAGAACACAAGATGTATTTGAATAAAAATATAGTTTCGGGGAGGAACCTGATGTGCTTTGTTGATGAAGGGGGATGCCTTGGGCATCCCCAAGCAAGGCATCCCCAAGCTTAGACTTATGGCTTGGGGAGACATCCCCAAGCTTGAAGAACTTTCCACTCTCTTGATCATAATTATATCATTCTCTCTCTTGACCCTTGAAAACTTCCTTCACACCAAACTTCAAGCAAACTCATTAGAGGTTAGTGCACAATTAATAATTCACATGTTCGGAAGGTGGCACAATCATTCTTTACATTTCTGGACATTGCATAACTGGACATTAATGGATCCAAGAAATGAATCCAACATAGCAAAAGAGGCAATGCGAGAATAAAGGCAGAATCTGTCAAAAAGAGAACAGTCCGTGACGAATTTAAAGTTGGCACGAGACTTGCTCAAATGGAAAACTCAAAACTAATAGAAGAGATTCATTACATATCGAGGATCAAGTAATGAGGTGTAGATTTTTGAATTTTCTACAGAGACTTGTGCCAGTATTCGTGACAGACAGCAATGCTGTTTCTGCGCAGCGATCTCAAAGATAACATCAACTGACATAGAAACTTTACTTGGCACAAAAACATGATAAGGAGAGGTTGCTACGGTAGTAAACAACTTCCAAGACTCAAATATAAAACAAAAATGCGTAGTAAAAACATGGATTGTCTCCATAGCGCTTTTCTTTGCTTTCAGCTAGGCGCGAAGATGCAAATCAAGAAGTATTGATAGAGATGAGGCATCAACATTATTATTTTTCATGCAAACACAACTTGTTGCGGAGGGTAGATGCTATATTATCTAAATTTTCTATGGTGGTGCTAGGGGTTTTAGCAATTTTAGGTCTATAATAATTCTTTTGTTTAGGCACTTTGGAGGCATACATGAATTTTTTGCTCTTTACCCACATAAGCTTTTCTCATTATACTTGAGAAAGTTGAACCCAAGGTTCCCATAGCTTTTTCAAGTTCATCAATCCCATGTTGGTTTGATTATCGTGAGCAACACAAGTTCTAGGACACTAATTCTTTCATCAATTCCTCATAGGTTTATCAAGTTCATCAGTTTCATCCAATAACATTTTCAATTTAGTTTCAATACTTGGAAAAATTTTCTCTATAGTTTCCAATTTTTCATAACATTCTCAAGAGAGATTTCAATTTTAACTTCATTAACAGGTGGTATTCAACTAGACTCTCAATGATGCAACTAACTTCTAAAGTAGGAGTACCTAGGAAATTACCTCGAGAAAGAGTATCAAGAATATCTATTTCAACTAGATAAACCAACATAAAAGTTCCTAAGAAGGATAGTGGTGGAGTGTTTCTTAATGCACCTATGATGAGCATTACTAATTAGTACCAAGCATCTTTAAAACTTTCTCACCTTGTTGCTTAAAAGAAGGAACTTCAACTTCGGGATTACTCATTTTAATAGTAACAAATAAACTAAGCAAAGAAAGACAAGTAACTAATTTTTTTGTGTTTTTGATATATGAAGCAAGACGATAAATAAAGTAAAACTAGCAACTAATTTTTGTGTTTTGTTTGATTTGCAGTAAACAAAGTATTAAATAAAATAAAGAAAGACAAAAACAAAGTAAAGAGATTGAGAAGTGGAGACTCCTTACAGCGTGTCTTGATCTCCCGACAGCAGCGCCAATTTAACGATACGGCGTGGTCCACCCCTTAGTTGAGGCCCAAGTGGAAGGTATGATGTGTAAAGCAAGTTTCCTACGATATGAAACCAGAGTTCAGTCGAACGATGGGAGCCAAGAAAGCTGCGTTGAAGGTTGATGATTGCCAAATGTGATGCGGTAGCAACACGAAGGATTCTAGTAGCATTTGGAATATACACAACAAAACCAAAGTACTTTGCCCCAACCAAAGCAGTGAGGTTGTCAATCTCATGACTGCTGTAACAAAGGATTAAGCGTGAGTGGAAGATGATTGTTGCAAGAAAATAGTAAAACACAATTGCATTAGATTGTATGCTATGTAAAGAATAAGACCGAGGTCACAGTTCACTATAAGTGTCTCTCCCATAAGATAAAAGTATGTTGGGTGAACAAGTCCACAGATGGGCAATTGCCAAATAAAGAAGGCATAACAATGCATATACATGATATGATAAATATAGTGAGATTTAATTGGGCCTTCCGACAAAGTACATAGGCCTTCATCCATTTGCATCTATGCCTAAAAAGTCCACCTTCAGGTTATCATCCGAACCCCATTCAGTATTAAGTTGCAAAGCAGCAGACAATTGCATTAAGTATGGTGCGTAATGTAATCAACAACTACATCCTTAGACATAACATCAATGTTTTATCCCTAGAGCAACGACACATCACAACCTTAGAACTTTCTGTCTTTGTCCCAGGTGTCAATGAAGGCATAAACACACTACCGAGCATAAATACTCACTCTTGGAGTTAAGAGTACAAACTTGGCCGAGCCTCTACTAATAACGGAGCATGCAAGATCAGCAACAACACATAAACAATAGATTGATAATCACCATAATCATAGTACTCTCTATCCATGGGATCCCGACAAACACAACATATAGTATTACATATAGATGATCTTGATCATGTTAGGCAGCTCACAAGATCAACAATGAAGCACAACAAAGGAGAGAGACGACCATCTAGCTACTGCTATGGACCCATGGTCCGGGGGTGAACTTCTCACTCATCACTCCCGGAGCGATCATGGCGATGAAGAGTCCTCCCGGAGATGGAATCCCCTCTCCGACAGAGTGCGGGCTTGATCTCTGAATCTAGAGATGGGATTACGGCAGCGTCTGGAAGGTTTTCCGTAGCCGCGCGGCCCTGTTCTTGGGGGGTTTTATGACGGAGACTTTAAGTAGGCGGAAGGACAACGCGGGGCGGCACGAGGGGCCCGGGGGGCAGGCCGGCGCGGCCGGCCAGGTCGCGCCGCCTCGTCATCTGACATCTCGTGGCCCGCACTCGTTATCTCTTCGGTCTTACGGAGCTTCGTGCAAAAATAGGACCCTGGGCGAAGATTTGCGTCCAATTCCGAGAATGTTCCTTGCTAAGTTCTGAAACCAAGCAACTTGACAAGCTGGCTCTTCGGCCATCTGTTATGGGATTAGTTCCGGGAAAATGCGTAAATACGACATATAATGCCATAAAACATGTGGGTATCATCAATAAGTAGCATGGAACATAAGAAATTATTGATACGTTGGAAACGTATGTTAGCCAACTCACAAGATCTAAACATGATAGCACAAGAGGAAGACAACCATCTAGCTACTATGGACCCATAGTCAAAGGATGAACTACTCACAACATCATCCAGGAGCGAGCATGGTGATGTGAGGCCCTCTACGGTGACGATTCTCCTCTCCCGGCGAGTGCCGGGGCGATCTCCTGAATCCCAAGAGATGGGATTCGGCGGCGGCGTCTCTGAAGGTTTTCCGTATCGTGGCTCTCGGTAATAGGGTTTCGCGACGGAGGGTATTTAGTAGGTGGAAGGGCAGCGTTGGAGGGGGCATAGGGGCCCCATGGCGGCGGGCCCCATGGGACGGCAGCCTATGGTGTCGGCCTCGTGGCCCCACGCATGCTCTTGGGTCATGCAGGCTTCCGGTGGAAAAGGAAATAAGATCTGGGCGTTGATTTAGGTCCAATTGAAATGTACCTTTGGCCAAGTTCTGAAACCAAAAAACGACAGCGGCAACCGGCATCTTGTTAATAGGTTGGGGGCGGAAAATGCATAATAATGATGTAAAGTATGTATAAAGCATGTAAGTATTGTCATAAAGTAGCATGGAACATAAGAAATTATAGATGCGTTGGGGACGTTAGCAGTGGTATCGATGGAGATGACTCAAGGCAATTCCCCGTCACGGTGGCGTCTTGCAGATTTCCAACCCCTGTCCCCCGAGGTGAAGTTTCGCGATGGCGGCCTGAGTCTCGGAGTTCCGTCAATTAGTATCGAGTTTTTAGTGAAGAGGTTGCATGGCGAAGAGGCGAGTGAGGCGCACAGGGGAGCCCAGCCCCATAGGGCGGCGCCGCCCCCCCTCCGAGCAGCGTGCGGCCTATCAGTGCAGACCCCCCGGAGCCTCCCTCTGACTCTCCTTGATTGTCCTGGTCGTCTCGGTGAATTATGATGTTTGGTCCTCGTTTTCGAATTTAGAGAATATTGCCCGAACAACCTTTCGGGAACCAAAAACAATAGAAAACGGGAACAAAAACAGCAGCTGTGGCATCTTGTTAATAGGTTAGTTCGGTAAATGCATGAAATCATTATAAAGTGTGAGCAAAACATGTAGGTATTGTCATAAAACTAGCATGGAACATAAATTATGATCAGTTGGAGAGCGTATAAGTTATTAGTGGAGGAGGAGTGTAGTGCGACTGCTTTAGTGATTCGGCGCCAACGTGGAACACGCACAACACAATCACGATAATTACACATACAACTTATAGGTGAGGTTATCAATCTCACGATGCTGAAAACAAGGGATTAAACATATGGTGTGGAGAATGATGTTTGTTTCTGAAGAACAATGCGAAATGAGCAGTTTGTATTTCGGATGTAAAGAATAGGACCGGGGTCCACAGTTCACTAGTGGTGTCTCTCCAATAAGATAAAAAATAGCATTGGGTGAACAAATACAGGGTGGGCAATTGACAAATAAAAAATTCATATACATATCATGATGATCACCATGATTTAATCAGGGCATTACGACAAAGAACATAGACATCCATCAGGCATGCATCTATGCCTAAAGTCCACCTTCGGGTTAGCATCCAGCACCCCTTCCACGGTATTTGTAAACAACAGATGATTGCATTAAGTATGGTGCGTAATGTAATCAACACAAATATCCTTGAACAAATCAATGTTTTATCTAGTGGCAACAACATCCACAACCTTAGAACTTTTTGTCAGCAGCCACAGTTATTGATGGGCCTTGAACCCACTATCGAACATGTCTCCCTCTTGGAGTTAGAAGTATCAACTTGGCTTGAGCCTCTACTAATAACGAGCATGCAAGAACATAAACAACACATATATGATAAGATCAATAATCAACTTGACATAGTATTCTATATTCATGGATCCACAAACACAACATGTAGCATTACAAATAGATGATCTTGATCATGTTAGGCAGCTCACAAGATCTAAACATGATAGCACAAGGGGAGAAGACAACATCTAGCTTTTGCTATGGACCCATAGTCCAAGGATGAACTACTCACGCATCAATCCGGAGCGGGCATGGTGATGTAGAACCCTCCGGTGATGATTCCCCTAAGATGTAGGGACGTCTCTGAATCCCAGAGATGGGATTGGCGAGCTCTGGGGCACCTAAATATCCGTGGCTTTGATGATATTCTCATTTATAGCAAGAATCTCGAGGACCATGCTGGACATGTGAGAGAAGTCTTATGCATCTTCGATGACCCACAAGTATAGGGGTGTATCGTAGTACTTTCGATAAATAAGAGTGTCGAACGAGGACGAAGGGGTGTTGACAAACGGTTCGATGGAAAAGGATTCACTTTATGAAATGCTCCTGGAGACAAGTGACCAGGGGGTTTGATATTGCGGACAAATAAAGTACAAGTAGATAAAATGCGAGAGAAATAATTGTAGTGCCCAATTCTTTTAGCACAAAGGACAAGCCGGTTGTTATTCTTATGATTAAGCGTTCTCGAGGACACACGGGGATTTTAGTCTAGTACTTTAGATCAAGTGGCTAAATAATCTTCATTGTTTTGATAAGTGTTGTGTGGGTGAACCTATGCTAATGCCCCGCCCTTCCTAGACTAATACATATTTGTGATTATACCCCTTACAAGCATCCGCAACTACAAAGAAAGTAATTAAGATAAATCTAACCACAGCCTTAAACTACGAGATCTACGATCCCTCCTGCATGATATATACTATGAGGCTTAGGTTTACAATGACTCAGAAGCAACCCCGCAATTAGCAACCGAATACAAGATGCACTCCCCTAGGCCCATAAATGGTGAAGTGTCGTGTAGTCGCCGTTCACACGACACCACTAGAAGAATGACACCACAACTTAAATATCATAAACATTGAATATTACTCAACCATAATTCACTACTAGCATTTAGGCTTCACCCATGTCCTCAAGAACTAAACGAACTACTCACGAGACATCATATGGAATACAATCAGAGGTGATATGATGATGAATAACAATGCGAACATAAACCTTGGTTCAATGGGTTTCACTCAATAAGCGTCTACTAACAAGTATAGAATAACAGCATTTCCCCTATCAAACAATCAGATTTAACCCTAGATGTGCGTGACGAGGTGCGGCGGTGGTGATGGCGGTGTAGACCTGGTGGAGATGATGATGATGATGGCGATGATGTCGCTCGATGACGATGGCGATGGCGTCGATTTCCCCTTAGGAGAATTTCCCGGCAGTTATCCTACACTCTTTTCTCTCTGGTGTTCTCCGCCCCGCAGAGGTACCACAGTGATCTCTATGTGGCTTAGGTTTCGGGACGAAGATGCAGAAGAAAAGGACGAAAGGGGCGCTGGGGCCCCAGAGACCACGGGTGGCGCGGCGGGCCTTGGGCGGCGCCCCCAGTGCTTTTGCCACGTGGTGCGATTCTCTTCTTCCCCTTCGGCTCACTAGTCATCTGGAAAAATAGAATTTTCGTGAAATTCCCTTCCATAGTTGATCTTAGAAATATTGCGTTACGACGGTGCTTTCCGGCGAATCCACAGCTCGATTGCTTGATCCTCTAATGATGATGAAACATGCAAAATAGATGAAATAACATAAGTATTATTTTCTTAATATGAAATATATCAATGAATATGACAAATTATGATACAAAATAGTGATGCATATTGGAACTCCCCCCCAGCTTAGACCTCGCTTGTCCCCAAAGCGAAACTGAGCTCGATAAGCAAGACCACATGTTTATGGAGTGAGGTGTCGATAAATACGGACAACAAGCATCATATTCATTCACAAAGACATTCTAGTAAACAACTTCTTCATATGACTCATCTTAAGAAAAGAGAAATCACAAGTAAAAGTGCATAAGAAATCATAGTTAGTGATGGCAAACTTTGTTCTTAGTCAGAGAACTACTGCGGATTGTACTTCTAAGCAAAGCTTTCATATTAGATTTTATAGGTGAGCTTCATAGTTAAGCATGACAATCTCTTCATAATCATTGATAACTTCAAAGCCATATTCATTCAAATAAAATTGGTACTAAACAAGAAAGCATAAAAGACATGATTAACTGAATCATAGCATAAATGATTGGTTCCCAACAACTCAATTGCTTGCTTGAGATAGAGAGAAATAGGTTTATTGACTCAACATAAAATTAAAAGACAGGCCCTTCGCAGAGGGAAGCAGGGATTAAATCATGTGCTAGAGCTTTTCAAGTTTGAAATCATATAAAGAGCATAAAAGTAAGATTTTGAGCGGTGTTTGTTGTTGTCAGCGCGAATGGTAGCGGGCACTTTCAGCCAACACCCCAGCAGACCTTTAGGCGGCTCCAGTGGGGGCGGCATTTCTACCGGCAAGGTAGATCATCCCCCTTCTCTTTTGTTTACATGTATTTTAGTTTTATTATGGGTGACACTCCCCCAACCTTAGCTTTCTCAATCCATGTGTAAGATCTCCGGAACATTCCAACATTACATACATAGAATTGTCTATTGCAAATTAAGTTGCTTACTTGATAATTCAGAGCGAAATGTGAAGAGAATTATTAATGAAAATTATTAATTGGGCTGGGAACAGTTACTTGACTCTTATTACTAAAGTTATTAGGATAAAGCGGATGTGCCGCTAGTCCGTGGTGAAAGTCCGCCCAACAAGATTGAAAGGTAAACACCACATACTCACTCATGAGCTATAAAACATTGACACAAATAAGGAGTAGTATAGTTTGAATTATTTAAAGGTAGCATATGAAGTATTTGGAATGGAGGAAAATACCATGTAGTAGGTAGGTACGGTGGACACAAATGGCATAGGTTTGGTCTGAGGTTATGGATGTATGAGAAGCATTCCTCTCAGTATAGGTCTTTGGCTAGTAAGGTTTGATAGCAAGCATAAAGTTGAGGAAACAAACAAATATACATATGATAGAAACAATCATGCATCTTTCTCATAAGCACAAGCAATTTTAACTTTAGAATACTAAGCATAGAGATAATAGAATAATGTATCTAAGTGTATTTCTCTCTTTCTTTAAACATCAAGATGTTGTTGCTATTGGCCAATGCTAAGTTTGCCAAAACCAAATAGATTTACTTGATGCTCCCAAGTGATATCAATACTCATGTCAAGAGTAATCATAGAATAGAGATTGCAAACTAAAATAAAGGTGTGCAAAAAGTAAATGATAAGACTTCTCATTAATATTCCATAACGATAACTCACACCAACGGATACATAGATAACTAACTAAGAGAGATACTTCCACCTTGCATACTATTCCATATGATCCCCTACTCATGATATGACACTACTTGACAGAAAAGATAAAGGTGGTGGTGATATGATCCGCGGCACTCCCCAAGCTTGGAACAAACCAGGGGATGCCATACCCGTGATGAATTACTCCTTCGGTGATGATGGTGATGGATTCTTCTCGCGCTTCTAGGATCTCCTTCGGCTTCAGCTTCTCAATTTTGCAGTTCTGCACCAAAACCTGAAGAGACTCATTGTTACTAGAAGTGTGGCGGTGACTGACCTTGTCTTGGGATTTGAGTAATATTCCAGCATTCAGCGAAGTCGCTGGTTCTCCTGAAGTATCTCCCCTTCCCTCCTTAGAGCACGATATTGATCACAAACTCATCGGCAAGCATCCCGTATTGCTTCCTCCACAAAGGGAAAGAATCGAGGTCCAGAAGCGGGCGGGAGGGCTTTCCTGCAAGTTATGAAAAAAAGACGCCGGTGGCAGTCCCACCTTAAAATTGGCTTACTCTCGTGGTTCCCACTCTCCTTTCTTGGCCTTCTTACTCCTTCTCCTTATTGATCCTCTCATCCATCTCTCCCCTCCAAGGCCCCTTGTCTTTGTTGTTGGAGACCATGATGCTTCTAGATCAAAACAAATGTGGCAGAAAACAGCTCCGAAACAAAACACGACCAGAAAACGATATTACGGACCTCCAGGGTCCGGGGATTATATGGCAAATATTTTTACGACAAAAGGAGGTTCCGGGCCCCGGCAGTGGAAGCGCGGGACAGCAGGCGGCAGGACCATGGGTCGGCGCGGCCGAGGGTGGGGCCGCCTTGGCCTATGGTGGCAGCCATAAGTCGTGCTTTCCTAAGTTGAGCTAGTAATTTTCATATTTTCTAAAACAGAGAAACAATGTTCGGAAAGGTAACGCGGTTTTCATTACCTATGCGTTGCCTACTTCAAACTCAGGTTAAGTGGACCCCATCCAGTTTGATCGCTGATAAAACACTCCAGGTGTTTCCACTTGAATAATATCAACATCAACATTATAAGAATCACTTGAGATATAATGCTTGAGTCTTGTCCCATTCACCACTTGTGTGGCATTGCCTTGGAGGGAACTAATTTTGACTCTGAACGATACACCTCCTCAGCAACATATGGTCCTTCCCACTTAGAGTAATTTCCACTGCAAGAATGCGAGGCAGAGGCCCAGATACAATGGACTTATCCCCAGATATTAAATCTCTTTTGATAATCCTTCTATCATACGTGTTCATATAACTTTTCTTTATCGACATGCTTCAAGCTTCTCCATTCATCTAGGGAACTTAATTGCAACAACCTCTTGTCAGTTTGGGATCTTTATTTAATTCTCTAACGACGATAAGCTTTGTGCTCTAGTTCTAGAGGTAAATGACAACTTTTCCATAAACCATTTTATAAGGTGACATTCCCATAGGATTTTATAAAGCGGTTCTATAAGCCCATAGTGCTTCTTTCAATTTGCTAGCCCAATTCCTCTAGATTTATTAACGGTCTTACCTAAGATAGCTTTAATCTCTATTTGATAATTCTACTTGACCACTAGTTTGAGGGTGATAAGCAGAAGCAATTCTATGATTAATACCATACTTAGCAAGAGTTTTCTAAAACCTCCATGAATAAAATAAGAACCTCCATCGGTCATAATATATCTAGGTACTCCAAATCAAAAATATAATATCTACAAACATTTTTATAGAGGTCTCAACATCGACACTTTTTGTAGGTATAGCTTCTACCCATTTAGTAACATAATCAACAGCAGCAAGTATATGAGTGTTACCGTCCGAAGAAGGGAAAGGACCCATGAAGTGAATCCCCAACAATCGAATGGTTCAATAACAGTATAATTCATAGGCATTTATTGCGTCCGGAGATATTACCAACTCTTTGACATTCATGACAGGATAAAATAAATTTCCTTGCATCTTGAAAGAGTGTTGTGTAAAAACCTGATTGTAGGGTGCTCTACAACGCGGTTCTATCTCCAGTGTGATGTCCTCCATAAACACTTCCATGACATTTATTCATTATCTCTCTTATTGTTCATATTAGGGAACACATCTTCGCATAATACCATCCTCCTTCTTTATATAAGTGATGTGGGTCATCCCAAAAAATAATGCCTCAAGTCATAAAAGAATTTCCTCCTTTGTTGGTGAAAAGGTTGGAGGCAAATGCTTGAAACAATAAAAAGTTAGCATAATCACATACCAAAAAGGGCTCTCATGCGAGCTCACCTTTATTATACCAATTGTTCATTTGGAAAACTATCATTAAGAGGACAGGATCATAAACAATATTTTCCAATCTAGACAAATTATCGGCAACAGGTATCAGCGCCTTTCCTATCTATAATATGTAAATCAAATTCTTTAGCGAAGTACCATCTAATAAGCTTTTGGCTTAACATCTCTTTTGTCATAGGTATCTAATTACTGGCATGATCAGTATGAATTGTAACTTCCGAATCAACGATATAGGGTCTAAACTTATCACAAGCAGACACAGCTAACAATTCCTTTTTAGGTTGTAGCATAATTTCTTTGGCAGCATCAAAGAGTCTTACTAGCATAATGAATAACATTTAATTTTTTATCTACCAGCTGTCCAAGGAACAGCGCTACAGCAAAATCACTAGCATCACATAATTTCAAAGGCAAATTCCAATCAGGAGGTTCACTATAGGAGCGATTGTTAAGGCTTTCTTTAGAGTTCAAAGCTTACTTACAATCATCATCAAAAACAAAAGGTACATCTTTTTGAAGAGGATTAGTAAGACTTTGAAATCTTGAAGAAATCTTTAATAAATCTCCTATAAAACCCGACATGACCAAGAACATACACGAATACCTTTAACATCCCTCGGATAGGGCATCTTCTCAATTGCTTCAACTTTAGCTCTATCAACTTCAATGCCTCTCTCGAAATTTTATGTCCCAATAGAATTCCTTCATTAACCATAAAGTGACATTTCTCCAAATTAGAACAAGGTTAGTTTCTTCACATCTACATAAAACTTTGCTCCCGGTTTATGGAGCAATTATCAAAAATTCCGCCAAACCGAGAAAAAAATCCATGAACACCTCCCGTACTTCATAAAAACCATGAAAAATAGCAGACATGCATCTTTGAAAAATAGCAGCAGGAGCATTACATAAACAAAAAGGCATATTCGCCTATAAGCATAAGTTCCATAAGGACAAGTAAAAGTGGTTTTCTCTTGATCTTTAGCTTTATCAGCAATTTGTGAAAACCGAATAACCATCAAAAGCAAAAATGAGTATTTTTAGATAACCTCTCTAGCATTTGATCAATAAAGGGTAAAGGGTAATGATCTTTCTTAGTAACTTTATTAACTTTTCGAAATCAATGCACATTCTATAACCTACAACTATTCTTTGAGGAATAAGCTCATCATTATCATTAGGCGCAATCATTCCTCCTTTCTTAGGAACACAATACCTGGGACTAACCCGCTTCTTCTCCAATAATAGGATATAATCTGAAGCTAAGGGACATCTCGTTCCTTACCACCTCTTTCATCTTGGGAATAAGCAGCGTTGATGTTCAACAACAGGCTTTGCATCATCTTCCATAATAGCATGTTGACAAATAGAAGGAGAAATCCCTTTCAAATCATCAAAGTGTAGCCAATAGCTCCTCGTTGTTTCTTCAATATTTCCAATAACCTTTCTTCCTCAATTTAAAGCTTAGAACTAATAATAACGAGGATATATTTTCTTATCATCAACATGAGCATATTTAAGATATCAGGTAAAGGCTTTAAATGAAAAACAGGATCTTCCTTCAGTGGCGGTGTTGCCAAATCTTCCACAGGTAAATCATGCTTGAGAATAGGTTGTGAAGAAAATTTCCTCAAGCTCATCTTTTTCTAAGCTTCCCTTTCACTATTCTCCAAATGTTCCTGTAAAGGATTAACAATATATAGATGCACACTGCTCCATTTTAAAAATCATTACTAGGCAAAGTCGACTTTATAAGGAGTTTTGGTAAATTTAGAAAGGTTAAATTCATAAGGTTCACTAGCAAATCTAGTCACCGAAATTTTCTCTTTCTTACAATCTATAATAGCTCCACAAGTATTTAGAAAAGGTCTACCAAAATGATAGGACAATGATCACTAGCAGCAGAACCAAGTACCAAAAAGTCAGCAGGATATTTAATCTTACCACATAGAACTTCCACATCTCGAACAATACCAATTGGAGAAATAGTTTCTCTATTAGCGAGATGAATAACCACATCAATATCTTCAAGTTCCCAAGAACCAATTTCGTGCATAATCTCAGTCTTAAAAGCTCTTGAGAATAGCACTAACACTTGCACCAATATCACTTACATAGTAGCAATGATCACCAATTCTAACGAGATAGCATAGGAACACTAACTTGTTTGGGTTTATTAGCCTTGTACTCAAGAACGGAGAGAGTACTTAATATGAACCATGTACAATATAAATTATAACACAAAAACTATACCATTAGAAAATATATGGACTAGAGTTTTATATGATATTTTTTCTGCAATATATACCTAATATTCAGTTGGTCAGATCGATAACCACAAGCATGGCTAAGACTAACATTATCCATGAGTTTCAATTACATTGTTTCTGAGATGAATCAACATCTTTATCCCGGTTCATGATACTTATCAAAAGTCTTCTTAGGTTAATGAGAGGCAAAAGCTTTATAAGATTTGCAACAACTTAGGAATCAAGACCATATGTAGCACTCATATTTCGGAATTTATCAGTTCTCATAAAAGATTCAATACATTCATAATCATAGTTCTACCTGATTCTCTATCTTTGTAGTTCTCCCATCCTTCAGTATGGGTCACCACAGATCCGATCAAGAAGGTCCCTTTTAAACTCTTCATTCTTCGTGTAAATGATCCAGAACCAGAAGTATAGCAAGGTCTTGTCTTGAAAGTCTTGCATAGAAATTATCAATAATAACATTACGGAAGCTCATGAATGGGGCATTTGAGCATTAAGACTTGTCTCCCCAAGCTTGGGCAATACTCTCACCATCATGAGGCCAGAAATTATATATGGTTTCGATCTTTGTGAATGTCACTTGGAGGATAAAATTTGGAATAAAATAAAGGCACAATGTCCTCCCAATCAATAGAATCACCATTTTTCAGCAATTTATACCGCCGCTTTACCAGACAGTGATATAGTGAATAGTTTCTTCCTAACTTCATTCACAGAAATACCTGCACAACAATTCATGTATAAAGAGTAAATGATCACCCGGATGAAGCAGTTCCATCCCCTTCATAGCGGTTATCCATAACTACGTTCAATAATTTTCATGGGTATTTTATGCGGAATACTTTCATCACTTTTTGACGATGCGTCTCCAACGTGTCGATAATTTCTTATGTTCCATGCTACTTTATTGATAATGCATATGTTTTATGCATATTATATGTGTTATGCATTTTGGAACTAACCTACAACAAGATGCGAAGTGTGATTCTGTTCTTGCTGTTTGGTTTCAGAAATCCTAGTAACGAAATATTCTCGAATTGGATGAAATCAACGCCAGGTTCTATTTTGCCGGAAGCATCGAGAACAGAGACGCCGGAGGGGACCTGTGGGCCAGATGACATGGTGGCGCGGCCGAGGCCCTGGCCAGCGCCACCCTATGGTGTGGCTTTCATCAGCCCTCTGCGCTCGCCGCTATATAAAGCCTCGTCAGCAAAACCTAGGAATGCGTGAAAACCCGAAACCTTCGAGCCGCCGTGCGTCGCGACCAAGATCTGGAGACAGAGTCTGTTCCAGGCACCTATGGGGCGAGGGAAGGCACAGGCTTCTCCATGACAGCTGCATCTCCCACAGCCATCCTTGCATCACATTCTTTGCTCCCATGAGGAGGAAGTGGTCCTCCATCAGAGCTCGGGCTGTACCGGTGGCTATATGACTGCATCTCTCCTATGTAGTTGATAATAATCTCATGGTACACCATACATGATTGAGATTCATATGATGATGCTTGTAATCCTGATGTCATGCTAATCAAGTGGGTTTTACTTATGTGATCTCTGGGAACTCCTTGTCCCACGTGTGTAAAGGTGACGATGTGTGCACGGTGTGGGTCTCTTAGGCTATATTTCTGTTATCACTGTTGAAAAGCGTAGTGAAGTGCTTATTTATATCTCTTTATGATTGCAATATGCATCGTATCACAATTTATCTATGTGCTACTCTATGTAGTGATGTGTTATTAAAAGTAGTTTTATTCCTCTGTGCAAAGGTGACAGGTGCCTGGTGTTAGTCTTGGTTTATGCTATGATCATGATCTCTTGTAAATTGCAGTTAACTATTTCTATGATAATATTGATGTGATCTACCCTATTGCATGAAAGTGGCAGTGTGCATACTATGCTAGTACTTGGTTTAGTCTTTTGATCTATCTTACACTAAAGGTTACTAAAATATGAGCATTATTGTGGAGCTTGTTAACTCCGGCATTGAGGGTTCGTGTAATCTTACGCAATGTGTAGAGTATGCATTTATCTATTCTGTTATGTGATCAATGTTGAGTGTCCACTAGTGAAAGTGTAATCCCTAGGCCTTGTTCCTAAATCTTTGTAGTTTCCTTAGCTTGTTCTTGTTTTCTTGTGCTTGCAAGTTACAATAATACTACCATCAACTACACGCCCGCAAGCTATTTTCTACGCACGGTTACTCTGCTCATATATTCATACCACTGTATTTCACTATCTCTTGAACTAGTGCACCTATTTGGTGTGTTGGGGACACAAGAGACTTCTTGCTTTGTGGTTGCGGGGTTGCATGGGGGATATCTTTGACCTCTTCACTCACTGAGTTCGATAAACCTTGGGTGATCCACTTAAGAAAATTTGCTGCTATTCTACAAACCTCTACTCTTGGAGGCCCCACACTGTTACAGGAAAGGAGGGGAACGTAGACATCAAAGCTAATTTTACGCGCCGGATTATGCAGTGAGAAAGGTAAAAAGGCCTCCACTCAGATCTGACTACTAAGCTATTTTCTAGCACTGTTTGTAAGTACTAGAAGCTATTTCCTTTAGACTATGAGTTGCAACATTTGGTTTCTTGTTTACACTAGTTAGGCATAATGGAAAACAACAAAAATATGAGAGATCTTTATGAACTTTATCTTGAATTAGGACATGATGTGTTTGAAGAGAGAATTAAAAAAAAACCCATGGAACTTTATATGCATGATAATGGGAATGTTATTAGTATAGGATACTTTGAACACCATTGTTACTTTAATGCTATGGAAAAATTCTAAGCTTGGGGAAGGCGGTGGCTTTGATGAGCATGATATTTTTAGTCTCCCGGAGGAGAGAAAATTTACTTTGATGATACTTGCCTCCTATTTATGATGATTATAATGATAGTAGTCTTTTGTTACCACATTATGGAGGATAAATTTGATTATGATTACAATATACCTCCTATATTTGATAGCTACTTTGTTGAATTTGCTCCCACTACAATTAATAAGGATGTTTATGCTTATGTTGGGAGTAGTAATTATTTATGCATGAGACTCATGATAAGTGCTTTTATGTGATAGTTATATTGTTGAGTTTGCTCATGATGCTACTGGTAAGAGAGAAAATATGGTTGTAGAAATTTTCATGTTACTAAAACACTATCTCTATGTGCTGAAATTTTTAAGAGTCACACTTGTTTTATCTTCCTATGCTTGTTACTTTGCTCTTCATGAACTTGTTTATTTACCAGATTCCTATGCATAGGAAGCATGTTAGACTTAAATGTGTTTTGAATTTGCCTCTTGATGCTCTCTTTTGCCTCAAATACTATTTCTTACGAGTGCATCATTAAAACTGCTGAGCCCATCTTAATGGCTATAAAGAAAGAACTTCTTGGGAGATAACCCATGTGTTTATTTTACTACAGCAATTTTTGTTTGTTGAGTCTTGGAAGTTGTTTACTACTGTAGCAACCTCTCCTTATCATGTTTTTGTGCCAAGTAAAGTTCTATGTCAAAGTTGATGTGTTATATTTGGGATGTGCAGAAACAGCGTGTGTATCCACGAATCTAGGCCTGATCTCCTGTACAAAATTCGAAAAAATATGATTCTGAAAGTGGTCACTCAGATAATCACACCAGCTTTCATTAGTTTAATTTTCCATTTGAGCAAGTCTAGTGCCAACTTTACCGTCTTTTCTGACTGTTCTGTTTTTGACAGATTCTTTATTTTATTTCGCATTGCCTGCTTTGCTATGTTGGATTTATTTCTTTGATCCATTAATGTCCAGTAGCATTATGCAATGTCCAGAAGTGAAAATAATGATTGTGTCACCTCTACGAATGAGTGAATTATTAATGATGCACTAACCCTCTAATGGGTTGCTTGAAGTTTGGTGTGAAGGAAGTTTTCAAGGGTCAAGAGAGGAGTATGATATACTATGATCAAAGGAGTCTAAGCTTGGGGATACCCCCGTGGTTCACCCCTGCATATTTTAAGAAGACTCAAGCGTCTAAGCTTGGGGATGCCCAAGGCATCCCTTCTTCATCGACAACATCATCGGGTTCCTCCCCTGAAACTATATTTTATTCAATCACAAATACATTGTTCTTTACTTGGACGTCGGTTTGTTTTTGTTTTTGTTTTGTTTGAATAAGATGGATCCCAGCATTCACTTTATGGGGAGAGACACGCTTCGTTGTTGCATATGGACACATATTGTCCTTGAGCTTTACTCATAATATTCAAAGCGAAAGTTTCTTCCATTAAATTGTTATATAGTTGGAATTGGAAAATGCTACATATTATTAATTCTAAAATGTCTTGGATAATGTGATACTTATGATTATTTATTGTATGTTTAAACTCTTGTCATATAACACCCATTAATGAAAAATGTGAACTTGCTAAAATTTGATTTGCATATTTGGTCTCTCTAAGGTCTAGAATATTTCTAGTATTGAGTTTTGAGTAATAAGGAAGACAGTGTAGAGAGTCTTATAATGTTTACAATGTCTTTTATCGCCAAAGGTCTTGCTGCACTTGTTCCATCCTTGGTTGCTTCAAATGTGCTAGCCTAAACCTTGTATCGAAAGGGAATACTTCTCATACATCTAAAATCCTTGAGCCAACTACTATGCCATTTATGTCCACCATACCTACCTACTCATGGTATTTCTCCAACAGTAAATTGCTTGAGTGCTACCTTTAAAAATTCCATCATTCACCTTTGCAATATATAGCTCATGGGACAAATAGCCTTAAAACTATTGTAGTATTGAATATGTACTTATGAACTTTATATTTTATTAAGTTGCTTGTTTGTCTGATAACCATGTGAGAGACGTATTAACTATTGTTAAAGACCTAGTAGCGAGTTGTACTTTATTAAGCCGTAAATTATTAATAGAAGGTCTATCATTTTAGTGGTTGGGGCATGCTAAAATTGTTAGAGAAGAACATTAGACCGCTAACTAAAACCATGAATCATGGTTGAAGTTTGATTTTGGACATATATCCTCAATCTCATATGAGAATAACTATTCCATTCTTATGCATTTAAGAGGAGTCCATTATTTGTTTGTCCTGTTGTCGGTATGGATGTCTAAGTTGAGAACAATCATGAGAAATCAAATGTTGAGCATTCTCCTTGGAGCAACTGTCTGGAAGCGACGTAAATTTACTAATGACACTTGGTTGGAAACATGGCATACAAAGATCCAGGTAGTCAAGCTAAGTAAGGTGCGGGCATTATTAGTATACTATGCATGAGGCTTGCAACTTGCACGAAATATAATTTTCATAACTCATATGCTTTATTACTAGTTGACAAAAATTGTTTCATGTTTTCAAATAAAAAGCTCTAGCAAATTAGTCGATGCTTGCCTCTTTGAAGGACCATTCTTTTACTTTATTGTTGAGTCAGTTTACCTATTTCTACCAAATAGCGACATTACCTGTTGCTTGCATTGATTCTACATACTTTACATGTGCACTTGTTATATTGCTATGTTGTACTATCCATGAATGTACATGTTACAAGTTGAAATAAATTGCTGAAACTTAATCTTCCTCAATGTTTAGCTTCAATGTCTATACTTTAAATTATTGCTTTATGATTAACTCTTATGCAGACTTGTTGATCTGTTGAAGTGCTATTCATGGAAAGTCATTGCTTTATGATTCAATTGTTTGCTCATTGTCATTACCATTGTTTTGATCTCTGCATTCTCATTACATATGTTTACAATGATCAAGTTTATGATGACATGTCGCTTAAGAAATTATCTTTGTTGTCGTTTTGCCTGCTCGGGACGAATCAGGGATGCTTGATACGTCTCGACGTATCGATAATTCAACTTATGTTCATGCTACTTTGTTGATGATATCTACATGTTTTATACATTATATGTCGTGTTATGCATTCTGGGGGAGTTTCATCAGATTCAGCGAAGGTGCAGTTCTGTTTCATGTTTTGGTTTGAGAGAAATCCTAGTAACAAATATTCTCGGAATTGGACGAAATCAACGCCCAGGTTCCTATTTTGCCCGGAAGCATCCGGGAGCAGGAAGCGCAGGGCCTGTGGGTGGAATGACTGTAATTGGCGCGGCCGGCTGACCGCGCCACCCTATGGTGTCTTCGCCCCTTCGACCCTCTGTAAATCTCTTCGCCTATATAAAACCTCGTCCCAGCCACAGAATGCGGCTGACTCAAAAAACCTTCAGAGCGCGTCATCCCGTGAAGCCAAGATACGGGGACAGGGGTGTGATTCCCGGCTTTTCCCTAACAGGACGAGAAGATGCCCCCGGAAGGCTTGCTCCCATCGGCTGCAACTGCCATCTCCCCGCCATCTTCATCACCTTGCTGCTCGAGGAGAGTAGTTCTCCATCGAGCTCGGAAGTGTCTTGGTAGCTATGTGGACATCTCTCCTATATGATTCTAATATAGTAATCTCCATGAGCTGCCTTACATGATTGAGGAACAAGAAGATGCTTGTATCTAGATGTCATTATGCTAGTCAAGTGGGTTTTACTTATCTGATCTCAGGCTCACTTGTCCCGTGTGTAAGGTGACGGTGTGTGCCATTGTGGGTCCTCTTGGAGGCTATATTTCTGAGAAATCATATTCCTTGTTGAAAGGCGACAGGAGTGCTTATTCCTATCTTTGTAGTTGCAATGTGCATGTATCACAATTTATCTATGTGCTACTCTGACTGATGTGTTATTAAAGTAGTTTTATTCCTCATACATGTGTGCAAAGGTGACAGTGCGTGCAGTGTTAGTACTTGGTTTATGCTATGATCATGATCTCTTGTAGTTTGCGAAGTTAAATATTGCTATGATAATATTGATGATCTATTCCTCCTACATATGCATGAAGGTGACGGTTTTGCATGCTATGCTAGTACTTGGTTTAGTCTTTTGATCCTCTTACACTAAAGGTTACTAAAATGAGCATTATTGTGGAGCTTGTTAACTCGGCATTGAGGGTTCGTGTAATCCCTGTCTCTTAATGTTTTCATCATCCAACAAAAGTGTAGAATATGCATTTATCTATGCATTATGTGATCGTATTTGAGGTGTCACTAGTGAAAGTGTAATCCTGGTACTTGTTCCTAGCTCTGGCAGCAGTTACTCTTGCTGTTCATGGCTATTGCTGCACTTATCCCTGTCTTCTGCCATGCTATGTCTTCTACATGACAAGCTATTTTGTACAGTTTATCCTCTCTCTGTCCCTTCTACTGTATTTCACTATCTAAGTGGCCAGAACTTGTTTTTCTATTTGGTGTGTTAGGAACTGAGGAGCACAGCGTGTGGTTGCTGAGGTTGCACTGAGAGGATATCTTTGACCTCTTCCTCCACGAGTTCGATAAACCTTGGGTCCTTAAGAAACTTTATTCTTGTTCTACAAACCTCTACTCTTGGAGGCCCAACAACGTCTACAAGAGGGAACGTAGACATCAGCGCTTGATCCTAAGATTGCGATGATATTAGATTTCCAAATAGAAATTAGAAGGATCTCCATAATGATTTATATGGCAATGATGACCGTCAACATACAAACATTAAATTTCCTTACCAGTCGCTTACCAGCCAAGCTACTCCCGGCTCATGGCCTTCAGAAAATAGTCTTGTTGACCCTAGTATAGGGGGTGTATCGTAGTACTTTCGATAAATAAAAGTATCGAACAACGAGGAGCGAAAGGTGTTGACAAGCAGTTTCGATGAAGGATTCAGTGTAAATGCTCACAGACAAGTATTCAGGGGGTTTTGATATTGCAGATAAATAAAGTACAAGTAGATAAAATGCGAGAGAAATAATTGCAGCGAGTGGCCCAATCCTTTTTAGCACAAAGGACAATGGGTTTGTTTACTTATAATGACAAAACGTTCTTGAGGACACAGGATTTAGTCTAGTGCTTTCACTTCAAGTGGCTAAATAATCTTCATTGTTTTGATAAGTATTGTGTGGGTGAACCTATCTAATGCACCGCCCTTCTAGGACTAATACATACTTGTGATTATACCCCTTGCAAGCATCACCTTCCCAAAAGTGATAATTCAGATAAATCTAACCTGATATCAGCTACGAGATCCATAGATCCCTCCTGCTCGATATACTGCGCGGGGCTTAGGTTTTACGTAACAAACAACCCATAATTAACAACCGAATACAGATGCATCCTAAGACCCATAAATGGTGAAGTGTGATGTAGTCGACGTTCACATGACACCACTAGAAGAATGACACCACAACTTCAATATCATAACATTGAATATTACTCAACCATAATTCACTGCTATAACATTTAGACTTCCCCATGTCCTCAAGAACTAAACGAACTGCTCACGAGACATCATATGGAATACAATCTGAGGAGACGATATGATGATGAATAACAATCTGAACATAAACCCTGGGGTTCAATGGTTTCACTCAACAGCGTCTACAACAAGTATAGAATAACAGGAGAGTTTCCCCTATCAAACAATCAGATTTAACCCTAGATGTTACGGTGACGAAGTGCAGCGGTGGTGATGGCGGTGTAGATGGTGGAGATGATGATGATGATGATGGCGATGATGTCCCGCTCGATGACGATGGCGATGGCGTCGATTTCCCCTCTGGGAGGAAATTTCTGAGTTCTGCATGGGAGAGCTCTTTTCTCTCACAATGTTCTGCTTGTGGAAAGCGACCTTATTCGTGAGGTCCTCTCTGTGGCTTAGGTTTTTGGGCCGAAGGAGTACGCGAAGAAAGGAGGCGAAAGGGCATGGGGCCCCGAGCCTGAGGGTGGCGCGGCCGGGCCTTGGGCCGCGCCGCCAGTGGTGGGCCACGATGGCTCTTCTCTTCTTCTATCGGCTCCCTCAGTCATGCGGAAAATAGGAATTTCGTGAAATTCCCTTCCATAGTTGATCTTAGAAATATTGCGTTCCCGACGGTGCTTTTCAGTGAGAATCCTGGCTCGGTGCTTGATCCTCAATGATGATGAAACATACAAAATGATGAAATAACATAAGTATTGTGTCCCAATATGAAATATATCAATGAATAATAACAAATTATGATACAAAATAGTGATGCAAATTGGACGTATCGGGGCCCCCATGCTGGCCGCGCCGCCTATGAGTGGCGGCTCTCGTCTTCATAGTATACATCGGTCTTCTAGAAGCTCCGTGGGAAAAATAAGACCACGTTGATTTCGTCCAATTTAGAGAATATTTCCTTTGTAGGATTTCTGAAACCAAAATCAGCCTGCAACGGCAATTGGTAGCTTCGGCATCTTATTGTATCATTAGGTGAAGACCATCAAAAACATCATAAAGTGTGAACAAAACATGTAGGTATTGTCATAAAACTAGCATGGAACATAGAAATTATAGATACTTGGAGACGTATCAATGGTGCAGTTGTTCATGTAAGAGGAATCCAATGACATTGTCGTGCGGCAACAACACCTGTTGATGTTGGACAACTTTCTCTACCTTTGGCCAGCACCTACTCGTCGTCACCGTGCGTCGGTGTGGCGGTTTGAGGGTTGGTAAGGCTCCGAATAAAGACCGGCATCGACAAACCGGCGCACTGCTGCTTGGAACTGATTACTTCGCCGACAAAGCAACACATATGCCTAAGAATTTTCGGCGCCGATTTAGGATGAACAAGGAGCTAGTCATGAAGATTGTGTTCGGCGTTAGGGAGTATGACACGTACATACTTCATATGCAAGAAAGACTGCATCGACTTGTGGGGGAAGTGCAAGGTTGCTATGCGTTGTCTTGTATACAGAGCCCCCCCCCCTCCCAGATGCAGCCGGTGACTATTTGTACATGGTCAAGTAAACATGCTTCCAGGCAGTCTACAGGTTTTGCTGTGGCAGTGTCTGTGTCAGAGTATTTGAGGGCACCAAATGAAGAAGATACAACTCGGATCCTGACACAAAATGCAACAAGTGGTTTTCTTGGGATGCTATGGACTATGTACAACATGAACCGGGGGTTGGAAGAATTGCCCATTTTGCTTGGCAAGAGCTGTAAAAGGGGCACAACAGAGAGTGCAGTGTCATGCTTGAGGCAGTGGCTGACTATCACCTCTAGATTTGGCACGCTTTTTTCGGCATGGCAGGAACTCACAACGATATCAACATGCTGCAACGCTCTCTGGTGTTTGCAAGGCTAGCCGAGGGATATGCTCCGCTAGCCAACTTCGAGATCAACGGTCACACATACACCATGGGGTACTATCTAGCCGATGATATATATCCACGGTATGCTACATCTCTACATCTGTGAAGACAATTCCAGATCCTTTGGAGAAGGAATCTTATTTTTGCGACATGCCAGAAAGCTTGTCATAATGTTCTAGAGTGGGCATTTGGCGTGCTCCAGCAGCGTTTTGCCATTGCTCGGTACCCTGCTCTCACCTGGTTGGAGTCTCAGATGTTTTTTTTTTAATGGGGAAAAAATCACCCCAGCTATTGCATCCAAGGGATGCAGACGGCTTTTTTATTAGATTATTCACAACACCTTACAAGAGCAATACAAAAGCCACCTCGCTAAACCTACAGAGGGATGAAGGGGGTGAGAAAACACCAACTCACATCATCCAAAAAACCAAATACTTCTCAAGCCCAATAGCAGGTGAGAAGCACATCCAGTCAAGCAGACTCTAACGCACACGCCAGAGAAGTTGCTACCGCCGTCTTCCTCGACCCCATCTTCAAGAGGGATCGTCGCATTAACCTTGCAAGGCATGCCGTCGATGCCACCAAGAAGCCAGACGGCTCCACCATCCTGCACGCACACATCATCCCGCATCCGTCGTTGATACCCCGCAGCACCATGCCACCGAGACTCGCCATCGATGGTAGATGAATACCACTCCACCAACATCCGCCACATCCAGCAGCTGCTTCAAAAACGATGCCCCAAGAGGTAGAACGCGCAGGTAGCGCCACCATCGTCCGATCCGAGAGACCCAGATCTAGGGTTTCCCCCGGAGCAGCACGAGTGGGTAGATGCGGGCTACGACGACGATGCCTTCAAGAAGGTTACGACGTGTGACGCCGCCATCGCCCTCCAAAACCGGAGTCGGAGCACGGTTTTCACCAGCAGCCGCCCATCCCCAACTCGCCAAGTGTAGTCCCGAGGCAAGCAAAGATGATGCCTTCGACAAGGTAACGACGCCAATCGACGCCACCATCATCCGCCAAGACCGAGATCGAAGCACGGTTTTAACCGGCTGCCACAACACCCCCAACTCGACATCGACTGGATCTTCACCGCTAGAGATCGATGTGGGGTCCTGAGATCCTCCACCCTAGATCCCAATAAGGTCGTCCACCTCCGGAGAGGAGGAGGACGCCACCGCCGATTCCGTGGCCGCCGCCCTGACACCCAGGTGATGTGGGCAGAACCACCCTCATTGCAAGCCATGGGATCCCGCAGTGCTCAGGCCCTCACGAGCCTGTCCCACCACCACATCACCGCCGCCACGTGTCAAGAAGTCGCCGCCGCGCACCACCGCAGCTAGAAGATGGAGAAACGGGCGCCGCCGCAGCTCCGCCTAGCCGCCGCAGCAGAGTCCCCGCAGCCGCCATGTCTCGCAGGCTTTGCCCGGCAACATCACCGGTGGCGGCAGAGGAGAGGGAGGTGGGAGGGAGTCTCGGATGTGGGAGCTAATAAAAGCTTGTGTGATCACATGATCAGTTAGAGTGAGTGTGACGGCTGACGCACCAGTGGATGATGACCATCCTTTTGATTTTCAGGGATCTCTTGCTGAGGTTGAGCAGATACTGGCATAGTTTTAAGCTTTCCTCCGTATGCATAAAGAAATCCGAGATGCTGGTATTCATACTCAACTACGATTGATCTAGTTTAGTATTTGTAGGTGCGGAGAGGAAACACCACATGATTCATTGCAAATTTTTTTTGTTCTTGTATGAATAATTTAATTTATTTGTTTGAGCTATTTGTGTAAAATAATGTATGTGTTTTAACACTGTAAAAGTATTGTTTGAATTTTTAAACTATGCAAAATGTTGTAATTTAGTTAAAAAACAAAAAATTGGAGCCAAGGTACGGTGTGGGGTGATCATCGCTAAACTAAAAATCTGGTCACCTTTCATACAGCGTTGCCGCGCACTTGCCATCGTCTATTTGAGATGCGTCAGTGGAGATGCTCTTAGGAGGGACCACGCTAGCCATGCTCTCATACTTGTATGGCTTCTAGGGTTGGTCGTGCTCCATAGCAGTACTGTTTGATTCTCATGTGATTGCTCTTTAGGATCAATATACTATGCTCAGGTGTTTGCTTTTTAGGGCATCTCCATCGGCGCGACGCATTTTAGTGTTCGCGCGTGTCTGTTTGCGTCGGTCCTTTTGGTCGAAATCGATCGCGCGTCCGTTTGCGTTGGTGGATGGCTCCAGCGGCACGACACATTTTTTTGGCCAAAATATTTTTTTAAAACATGAAACATAATATACATACTTAAAACATAAAAAAAATTCTAAACGCCTACTGCTGCTCATCGTCGTTGTGCTTCTCCTCGTCGCTGTCGAGCACGATGAGCTCCGGTATCGCCCACGGCCAGTAGCCAGCCGGGGGAGGGTACGCCGGGCATGCCACCGGTGCTGGAGGTGGGAGCTGCGGCGGCGGCGATAAGGCTGTGGCGGCGCCAGGGATAAGCGTGGCGGCGGTGGAGGGCGCACAGGATAAGGGTCGGTGGAGGAGCGCCGCCGAGTCGCGTCGAAGAGCTTCATCCGCCAGCGAGCCGCGCGCATGACGGCGGTGGCGTGGCGAGGGCGGGCGGCTGCACGGCGCGTCGTTCTCGGAGACGGACCGAGCCGCCATCTCGTCGTCCGTCCTGTTCTCCGGGAAGTCGAGGTGCCCTCGCCATGGCTGTTGCCATTCGTGGAAGACGACAGCGACGTGTCGTCCTTCACCTCCTCGCTATGGTACGCGAGCGCCTCGATGTAGTCGTCATCGTAGGCGTCGTAGGCTTCGTCGTCATCGTCGCGGTCGTCAGCGTCGTTGTGCTGCGTCTGCTGATGACGCGTCGCGCCTGGCCGACGCCAGCCGGCGGTGCGGGGGCCGAAGGATAATCCTGTCGCCGATGAAGCCGTCGCCTTCTCCTATCCGTGCCGTCGACAGTACGTGCGCCAGCTCGCGAGTCGATGGCGTACGCGGATCGCGGAGGTCGCGGCGATGCGCCTCCGCCGGATCTCCAGAGCTCGATCGGAGCCTCGCGCGAGATTGGAGGATGGGCACCGACGGCAGCCCAGCCGCAGAGCCGCAGCCGGACAGGCATCATCGCCACGGCAACCATTTGCTGTGCGAGCCCAGCGTGACGGGTGCGGCACCTGCTTGCCGCTCCGGAGGGCTCAAGTGTTCTTCTTCCGTGGCGACTGCGGTGGTGGTGGTGCGGGTGGGTGGGCGAGAAGAACAACGCGCCGGACTTTTAGGGGCGGCCGCGCGTGGAATACGATGCCATTGAGACGGCAAGCCCAGCCGCCGCGCCGATGCGCGGAAGCAGCAGCAGCGTCATTGATGGCGAAGCTGGGCCTTAGAACGGCAGCCCGAAGCGGTGTCCTCGATCAGAACTCGCTGCCAGTTGAGACGCGAGCGGACACTTTGCGTGTCAGCAGACGCAAACGCGCATATTGTACGTTGCCGTCTCGACAGCGGCGGTCATTTTCCGCCGCGCCGCTCGAGGGTGACAGACGCATTTTCGGTACAAACGAGTCGCTCGCCGCTGGGATGCCCTTAGGATTAAAATTAATAACCAGAATGGGCGTTGCTGGTTATTCACTTTGCTATACTGTACTCCATCCGTCCCAGACCGACTACAAAGAATAGGATGGAGCAATTATTGGAGCCAGCGATTCGATGCATGCTCGCCATGTTGCAAGGAGCACTGTCGGCTGTCCAATGGCCACGCAGCACCTTCCTCACTGGATATGGCCAAAACAAGCAGATTTTTCCTGGTGCTGCTCTTTTGCTGGCATGGCTGCTATTTGGACAGTGCCAAGAAGGCAGTTCGTTGGCCATATAGGCATCCAACAGGGTGATGCATTTCAGACGTTCAAATATCCGCCTGCTTCGGTTTAAATGGTGAAATCGACCGTCGTCCGTTGCGTTGGGTGGCTCCAACGGCGCATTTTTCGATTTTGCATCTTTTCACCATAAAAACATAATTTACATAGTAAAGAAAGGAAAATAATATAAAACCTCATAACGCTTACGCCTGCACGTCGTCGATCACGACGAACTCGGTACCGCCACCGTTGGGAACGCGGAACATACGCCGTGGCGCTGTGGAGGTGGAGAAGTCACGCCGTGGTGGAGGTTGAGCAGCCCACGGCGGTGGAGATGGAGCACACCACGGTGGTGGAGGACCGCCGGATTGTACGTCGAGGTGGAGGCGGCGGGTTGCCCATTTGCGTCGAGTCCTCGAGCGCCCGTCGTAGGCTGTTCTCCGTGAGACACGGCGACATGATGGTGCGGCGGCCGCGGCCGCACGGTCGGTCCCAAAGACGAGGACGAGCCTCGATCTCGTCGTCGTCATCGTCGCCGTTACTCAAACTCGACCTCGCCATGGCCATTCCGAAATGCGCGACGTAGTCGTCGTTGTCGTTCTTGGCCTCCTCGTTGTAGTAGGCCAACGTGTCGATGTCGCTGTTGTCGTCCTGTGGAGGCGCCGGCGGCTGCCGTCTTCGATGATGAGGCGACGGTGGATGGTCAAAAGGGAAGTCCCTATCGCTGAGGAAGCCCACCTACCTCCTCGGATCCTTCTCGGTCTTGCGCCAGGTACGCCAGGTGTTGGAGTCGACGGCGAAGGAGGGATCGGCGCGGAGGTCCAGCGGCAGGTACCGCTGCCTGCGCCGGATCTCGGCGCACTTGTCTGGCTCGCGCGGAGGCACGGGCGGGACAGGGACCCGGAGGTGGCTGAGCCGCCTGCCGCCGCCAGGCAGGTGCACGTCCCGCCAGCCGTCGCACAGCGTCCAATTCCTATGCATGAGCCGCGCCACCTCGACGGTTTGCGGCACCCTGTGCGTCTGCTCCGCCTTCTTGGTGCCGCTGCCGGATGCCTTGGAGTCGTGCTTCTTCTTTTCCATGGTTATGCGGTGGCGCGCGGTGGTGAGGGATGGGAGTGGAGGTGTCGCTGGTGTGGGCAATGGCAGAGACGATGACGGCCGACTTTTAAAGACCGGGCGCGACACGACGCCATTGATGGTGGCGCAGAAGCCCAGCCGCTGCTCGCCAGTGCGCGTGCGGAAGAGGTAGCCGCGGCATTGATGGCGAAGGCTGCAGCGCAGACGCGAAAGCGATGACCGCGGAATTGATGCGCTCGATATAACCTATGGCTCGCTGCCAGGCGGGTCCGGTGAAAAAGCGAGCGGTCATTTGGGGCGTCCGTGGAACGTCCCCGCGACGCATCCCAGACGTAAATATGTGCCGCGTTTGCGTCTTCACGAATAGCCTGATCAATATGCGTTAGACCGGTGGACCTAATTCCTGACACAATTTTAATCCGCACGGCCGTTCAGCATCTGTTTGGGTCGCCCAGCTAAACATGGCTAACGACAGACAACAACATCACGTTATCACGTGAAGAAGCCACTTAGTTTCCACTTTTAGCGCCTCCAAAGATACCGCAGTCCGCAGTGCGCTACCAGTGGGACTACTTTCCTTAAGAAAAAAAATTATGCACGGGGTCGTTTTCACGCATCTGACGACCGCGGTTGCATGGTCCTGTCATCTTTTTATTATCTTCTCCCTTTTCATTGATGAGTATATATACAATCCTGGGCGTTGATGGTTAGGAGGGATGACAGCTTTAATTCACCACGGATCAATTTCTAGGTTTAACATTTTAGTGTCTACACTACTTAAAAAGGAGAAACTTGTTCCTTATTCTGCCCAGACACCAATACGTCAAACAGTTTCGTCGTCCTTTGTCGCTCGCCCCGCACGCTCACATAAGTGGGCCAAAAGCCCAACTAACTCTCACCGCCGAGAACCCTATCTCGCTCCCCTTTTCTTTTTTTCTTCTCTCTCGCAAACCGTGGCGGCAGAGGGCTTCATCGGCCGGCGCCCCGTCTCCAACCCGCACCCCTGATACTTTACACCACCGCCGCCCCCTCTGGATCCCTAGCTCCACCGGCGCCCTCTGCATCCCTGACTCTACTGGCGCCCTCTGCATCCCATGTCTCCACCGGTGCCCTCTTGATCCCCAGCACCACTGCCTCCCCTTTGATCTCCGTCTCCATCATCCCCCCCTTGATCCCCAACACCATCGCCATCCCCCTGCCCGACGCATCGAAGTTTGTCTGCCTGGGTTCTTCGGAGGCCATCGCGGTAGTGACGAGGTCGTCATTATGTGCACCCGATGAGAGGTGGGCGACAAGGAATGCGCCTCAGCCTCCACAGCTTCCACGGAGTCGCCATCACGTGTGTTTCTGAGCCCTTGGAGGCATCCCCTTTTGAGGATGATGGTGCAGCTTTGGAGATGTTTGGCGAAGCCATTCCCAACCTGGATCTGGTCTCCGGCCATGCCAACATTTATTTGATTCTTTCGTCTAGGGATTCAAGGTAATTAAACCTGTAAAGTGGATTATTACATGTACACGTTAATCCTTCCCATGGGATTAGGGCTGAATTTAGTTATTACTACTATGAATTTTTTTACATTTTCTCTATTCTGTAAGAGATCGTGCTAGGGGAGTTTTATCCTGAAACATACCTTGTCTCCTTGTTGTTATCATATCGATTCTCCTTACAAAATTATTAAGCCCCGGTGGTCCATTTGCTAAAATTTTCATGTCCTGTGTTTGTATCTTGCCAAAGAGATATATCTTTGAATAAGTAAAGTTCTAGAAAGGTTGGAAGGGAATTTTCATATCGCAGATAAGCGTACCAGGCAGACAACTACACGTATCAAACTGAAGCCTCTCCACATGTTGTATCGTTAGCAGTATCTCATGCAGTAACAAATGCATAATGCATCCTTGATTTTTTTCTTCCCTCAACCTACTTGCTTCACATGTGATGGTAGAGTTTTCTTTCTTTTTAACAGTGATAATTAACCTGGCATCTACTGACACAACAAATATTTTAGTTCAGTATGTCCAATGATTTTGCACTACTAGAAGCTTAATTATGTTTGGAACATAAGGCATACGTCCTTTGTATCATCAGATTATATTGTTGTTGTTTGTCCAACCTCTTTCATGCAACCTCTTTAAATTACGTGCTTCCTACCATGTACCGTAAAAAGGCTCCTCGTTGATGGAATGAAAACATCCATCTGTACTTTTCCTTTCTCTCTTAATTTATTGTTAATACCCATTCAATGGAGTGCATGAATATTATAACTCTTCTATATTACCTCTCTCAGTTAGCAAACCTGCATTGCATTGAATGGGTATAGCCTGTACATAATTAGTGAATTATATGTGAAGTGCAATTTTGTCACTTCACTGCTTTCTGTTCAGTTAAGCTTGGTTGTTATTTTAAGTTTTGTTCACTTGCAATCAGGATGTAAATGCTGTGCTAATATGGGTTCTGAGGTTTTTGAAATTGAGGAAGATTTTGGGCGTACAAGAGTTCACCAATCAAGTAACTAAGAGATAATTGAACAAGCCATTGAGAGCTGGTGAGACTGTCTATGCCCACTACCTTATTTGTTAAGCATCTGTCAACTATCCTAGGATACCTACTGAATTTTTTTTCTGCAATAAGTACGGAACAATAGGAGTGTTTTTTTTTCATTGAAGAGTTTTTATTCTACTAACGACTCACATTATCCTGCTAAACTTCAGAGATTCCTTGTGTATCCAGTCTGGTTGACTGAATCCATTAGTTGGACTTGAGCGGCGTAACTTTTGCCTCTTGAGGATGAAATGCGCAAAGTTTCTGGTATTCAGTCGATAATGTGCTTTGCACGTACTGGTTTTCATGCTCCAAAGGATATTTGGTCTAATCGAAAGATATATTTTGTATTTTCCAATCGAACGAATGTACTAATTTTGTTTCATACATTTTCTTAGTGTTCATTGTACTAAATAAATCAGTTGCATGGCAGGGTCTTCTCCCTAAGATGAGCTTTTGATGTCGGGCAAAGACATTGTATATAGCAGAACAAAGACATTATAATTCACACCGAGCCGACCGACGCTCTAGACCAGATGAGGTAAGACGAGGGAAGTGATTGGAGACAAAACGGAAATGAATTGGGCTAGCTAGCTGGGTCGAATTTGACACCAATAGTTTTGGTGTGTTTATTCTTGGGGTAAGAATGATCTCCAGTACACATATTTTCTGGCTACTTTTCGGTTTTTCGATGCAACAATGATGCTCGAATCATTATATTTTATATAAATTTGGAAGGGAAAACCATGCTTATATATCATGATCTTTTATATAATATTTTTCTTAGTGATGAATTGATCAGAAGCACACTGATTTACTTATTGATTTGCATGCTCCAGAAATGGCTAAAGATGCAAGCAATTTACTTGTTGATTTACTTATCGTGACCCGAGGAGGTAATAAAGGTGGAACCTGAGGAGCCAGGCAAAGACAAAGTACGAACCTGAGGAGGTAATAAAGGTGGAACCTGAGGCTCACTTGCTGAGACTAAGTTGGACACTATTTTTAAGGTTATGTATTGCTTGCACTTGGCACCATTTATATTCAGCACTGCTGAAGGTCACAATTTCTGAATTGCTATGTAAAACCTCCAAATCTTAACCCTACCTTTCAGTAATGTGGTGTTACGAGCCTTTTTTATCCTTTATTCTTGAGAGATGAATTTGTTTTATTTTCAACCGTTAGAAGAACAACAGCACCATCTGACACTAACATCCCGCCTTTTGATTTTACACTGGTTTTTGTAAAAGTTAGAACAATTCTAAGAAGCACGTGCAGTAGCCTTCACTGAAGAAACAATGACCTTGGGAGATATATCAATTTACTTAGCATGTGGAGCCCATTCACTTACCGAAAATAATTATCCGAGCATTACACTCTTTAATCAACAATAGTGTCCCCTCTTGAAATTTTTTTTTCTGTGTGGGCGCAGTCTTGGATGACCGCCTCCTTAGTCCTCCCCAAGCACGTGCTGTTGCGTACTGGTCTCCTCCATGGGATGCAATGCCGGCCTGGAAAAAGAAGCTTAGGAATTGGTCAAGGTGATTATTCTATCCATCCCATAGCCATGTTAATCGTACTTGTCAATTGAAACAATTGAGTGCATTCCTAAAATTGGTGTGCGTTGTTCTCGAGGTATGTGTGGCTCTCTAATTTTGACCGTCATGTATCAGTGCGAGACATGTTCTAAAGTAATTAACAGGCCATTAGTTCTGTCAGGTCCATGTGATGTCTGTGGATAAGACCTTTGTTTTACATTTACATGAAAGATTTACCTTGTTAGTTTATCAGGTTGAAGGGTGTGATCTACAATTTTCAAAGAACCAAAATTTTGGTCGATTAAGAATTGGTAGGGTTGACAACTGCACGATTCAGAATTCCTTTCCGTTTTCTGGACCAAAGTTTAAGTCTGGCTCATGTAGGAATTAGTCGCATGCTTGGTCAAATGGATCCCAAAGTGTTTGCGATTCAGAAGTTCAAAAAGACTGGACGTGAACGGGTAAATATCTCAAATTCTTTTACCTTTCATTGTAGTTTAATATTATGTTCGTTTGAGTTCTCTTTAGTTCTTAATAAAAATAATTTAGAAACTCTTTCATTTGTTCTACTGGTGAATGGTTATGTTCATTCGCTAGAAATGGTATGACCAACAGTATTGAGTGCAACACCCGTGGCTATGTCATACAAGCAATTTTAATATTTAATTTTCAGTTAATTAAACATCGGCAATTTTCTACAATTCTTCTTGCTGATGGCAAAAGCCTTATTAAGACAAATCAACTTCATTATGTGATTTTTATAAAATCATCTACATAGACATAAAGATATTGTGGTCAGAACCGAACATAGTGTGACTGGCTACAAGGGTCATATCATTTCTGATTTGAAAACAGCCGATAAATTTCTAATTTGAAAACAGTCGGATGCTTATTATTCTTCTACATCTTGTGCAGTGAACCTAGATCGACTCATCCATAAAAGAGAGTGCCGCTGAAGATGCTTGTCACCAAGGGTGTGACAGACTGCACAATGTAGAGCAGAATAAGCACCTGGTGCCACACAACGAGCAGTTCTAGAGATGACAACAAATTGCTTCTCCTTGGAAATGATCATTCATCATATTGATTTGGGTTACATGGACTGCAATCTTGGTGTGCTCTCGATCATCTTCCGGTCGCGACCAAATCTAGAAACCAGTTTAATTTAGGCTTGTGCAGAGAACAAAGTAGAGGAAAGCCACCCTTTCTTCTCTTGTACAAGATTTTTTTTGTTTGTTAATGTTTCCCTAATGTGTCTGGTAGCATTTCAAGACATAAATGTGCTAATTATAACAAATTCTTCTGAAGCGTGTCAGCTTGTAGTCTGAATGTATGGGTATGTGCTTAGGAACATGATTCAAGCAGGTGGCTATGACTGGATCCATAATAACTATGAAACGGCGACAATGCTGAATGGATGGAGTTTGGATAAATAAGGCTTCTTGAAAAGTTTGATGGGACACGATGATCACTCAGGAGGAAAGAAGCCGGAGAGAATCAATATTTGCCGATATATATATGGATGAAAACCAGTGTCGACATGTGAACGAAAATCACATGACGTCAAATTTGGTGCACATTTATGAAATTAGAACAATTGTTTGCAATTGTGTATATATTTTTTCATTATTCTGCGGTGAAGCATGCGCATTTAACCCCATTGTGCTACACCATGATAGATGTTGTAGGAAATGTCAAGGGTTAGATGCGGTTCTGCTCTCATGTAGGAGCGTCGCTTTGGGACGAGAAGTGAAGGTGTGCAACTGAATTATTAGGACAACTATTTTTCGCTTAAGTTTTCGTTCTGTTCTAGAGACTGATAATTTGGGACACAAACTTGCTTCCAGCCTGTTTCGAAGAGGATGCATGCTATCCTTGGTCTCTGTTGCGTGAATTGCCACCAAACTTTGTGTATGTCTTGGTTGCCAACATATTTGCTTAGCCATAAGTTGACGGAATCATCTCATTTCTATTAGAAGGAAAAATGTCATAGGTGATGTTTGCATTTTGACAATATTTTTGTTCGTCGACATGTATTGTCACCCGTGGCAACGCACGGGCATTTGTACTAGTCTTGTTAAAAGTAGTAATATTTGTTCGGTGGAAGGCGAGTATCATGGAGATGCTCATAGGAGTAGAATTTATGTGTGTGACTTCATAGGAGAATGTATGTCTTGGAGTGCCTCGCTATACTGTGTGTTTCGTAACAAAAATATAATATGTGCAACACCTATTACTATAGGGCATAGGCACCTCTATATCTAGGTAAATGTGCATGCGTATATGTACATATGTATCCATACATGTAAGGTGGGACGGGCCAGATTCACTCATGCGATCATTCACATATACTCCCTCCCTCATGCGATCAATCCATACGTGATAAGTATTGGAACTGACACTTATTTTGAAACATAGGTAGTATGTGTGTGGCTGCAAAGCTAGCACATACCCACCAGAAAAAGGCCCTGTTCTTAAATAAGAATTTGAACAAATTCCCTGGACCACTTTTCTGAAATGTCGTGCATGTCCTGCAACCCAAAAGGGTAACAAGATATGACCATGGATTTAGGTATCGGTAAGAGAAAAAAATCTCGAAGGGGGTCGAGATTTCGGGTAACCATGGTTACCGGAGATTACGGTTAAATACCGGACGGGATTCTCAAATAAAATCTGAATCTCAAAGTTGATAATGTCTAAATATTTTGAAGTTAATGTTCAGAAGAGGAGGATTCAAAAGTTTCGGACAAACCAGCTAGGACATGGAGCTATATAGCGGTAGGGAAGCATCGTATGGTCTAGCTTGGACTAAAAATCCAAACTTAAATGTGCTAGCATTTTCTGAACAATAAACTCATTTACATAATCTCTAGGCATGAGATACACACAATCATTTATTCTTGAACTTATAGTAAAATATTACTGTGCCTGGCTGCTAAGAGCCTATTATATACTAATTGTGTGGCCAAGCAAGGTCAGCCCAGATATTTTCCGTTAGCTAATTGCACATCGTATCGCTTAGCGAGGAACATACGCTAGTGGCGTTATGTTGCCATCATGGTGCTATGCATCATGGCATCTCTCTTTTTCAACAACCGTTGTGTGGGTACCGAACCCACAAAGCTTCCAATACATGTCGCCGTCTCACCGCTGTCCCTGTCTTGGACGCATCCAAAACTCTAGGGAGCCACTGATGTGCAGCTCAGGTTGCAAGCGGGGCGGGTTGCGGCTGACCGCTACAAAGCATCGCGGGACAACGACCTATGTGCGGACCCCCGCAGTTTGCCGCAACAAACCGCTAGAATTACAGCGGATAATGCGGCAGGAGTGCGACGGCCGCATCATCCCGCAAACGCTTCTTTTCCGTTGGCTAGCTAGCTGTATACTGGAACGTTTTCAGCTCGCATGTCAGACACCACTGCTTAGCAGAAAAGAAAAGAAAGCACGGCGTGCTGATGGAGGCGGAGGACGCCCTCTCCGACCACGGCGTCTGCGTCCGGAAGCGCTACGTCTCCTCCGACAACGGTCGTTGGTTCATGGACATCCTCCACGTCGCCGACGCCGCGGGCCGCAAGGTCGACGAGCCGACAGGCTGCTCGCACGCCTCGAGTCCGCTCTCTCCGCCGCCGCCTTGGCCGCCAACGCGTTGCCGAGGGCGTGCGACCTGCCGGCCAAGGAGAGGAGGCTCTGCGTGCTCGAGCTCGTCGGGACGACCGCCCGGGCCTCCTATCCGAGGTATTCGCCCTGCACGACCTGCGCTGCGGCACCATTGACGCCAGGATGTGGACGCACGGCGGCCGCGTCGCCGCGCTAGTCTGCGTCCGCGAAGAGGACACTGGCGCGTCCATCCACGAGCCGGTCCGGATCAGGCGCATGGAGTCCCGCCTCCGGCACGTCCTCCGCGGCGGCGCGCGCGGCGCCAGGACGATCTTGGTTGACGCGGCGACGGTGGGCAACCTGGACCGGCGGTTTCACCAGCTGCTGAACGGGGACGGGGAGGCCAGTAGGTGCGCTCATGTGGAGGGGCCTAGGGGTGAGGGAAGAGGAGGTCGGGGCATCAGCGAGGAGGGAGGCAGCGACGTCGGTGACAAAGGGAGGCGGCGGCGGCGACGACCGGGTCAACCAGGCGCCGGCCTTTTCGGAAACGCTCGATCTCCTTGGTCAATCTGTCTTTTGCTGGACTGTGTGGCTTTGCGGGATGGCTTGCAGATAACGCGGCCTGACCGCTTCGGCCCGCTCGAACGACACGGTCAGCCTAGCGGCGACGCACGGGCCATTTTTGCGGGGCGGCGTAGCGGCAAAGCGGTACATCCCGCACCGCTTGCAACCTTATGTGCAGGTGAGAAACAGTGTACATGTTGTACAGGTAAACAAAGTTATATGACATCTGGTTGCTTAACTTTGCGTGTTCTTGTGCCGGTATCGAATTTGCTTCTGTGGGTTGACCAAATAGATGATGAAACGTCATGCATGAATGTTAACCTGCGTAACTGTGTTGAGCCCGGCAGTTCGCTCGGTTGCTGACTTGCTGTATCTATGCATACGTACGTGATAGGTCACCACTTACATAGATTGGGCTTTCAATGCCCTCACCATCAATCAATACAAAGAAAAGGAATAAAGGATTTGTCCCCTTACCCGAAGGCATCATCAGTCCCATAAACCAATATCCTCATATATTATCTAAAAGAGTGAATATAAATGTAACCCAGCCGCCACCTCTATAACTGATCTCTGCTCCTCTCTGCATCCGGCAACCATCCGGCCAAGGGGAGAGGATTCACTTCTCTCATCTCACGTAGTGAGATTTCTTCTGTTTGGATATGCCACGTCGATATCTCTAAGACTCTAACACGGTCATGGCTGATGTCTTGAATAAAAGTTCTATGGTTTCAATCTCATGGGCGATGGGTTGGTTCTTTGGCTTCATGTGCCATGTTCACGAAGACATCGTTCATCCTCAACCGCTTCTTTCAAGCCTCGGCGAGCAAGATTGCATGCGCCGGTGATGCTAGGGCCAGTTCCTGCCTAGACAGAGGGTGTGCACTCTATACTTGGCGCGATTGCCAATCTCCATCGTATGTGATAGTCTACAACCTTGCATGAAAATATAGAAAAAACCGTACACGTATTTATATTGGCTTACAGATCTTAAAGTACGAGTTTAAGAACAAAAGTGCAAGGAAAAAAACTTTTGGTTGTCCTTCCAAATGATTAATTCTATGTTTGTATTTCATTTTTTACCATGGAACTGTGGGACAACATTGTATTACACCTTAGGATAACAGCTATGCATGTTTACATGAACACAAAAGATTCCCTAAAAAACATGAACACAAAAGAAATAAAAACTACAAGAGGTCGTCAATCCATGCATGACGACAAGATCAGAGTTTGTTTACAAATCTCAACATTATCCAAATTTTAACATTTCAATTTGAACACATTTTAGTTTTGAACTTTTTTCAAGTTAATTTTTTTTAGGTTTGAACATTTTTCAAATATTTTTTTAAATCTATACAAAAAGAAAATTAAAAAATGAAAACGAAAATAAAAAAGAAAAATGAGAGAAATTGTACTTGTTATTGGGCCTTGGCCCATGGTACCAGCGTACGTGCGATGTCCCGCTCGCGGCCGTAGGGGTTGTCCTATTCCATGCTTCAGTCACCGTGAGTTTGCACTGACGCAGACAATAAAGTCGTTTTGGGCCACAACCCACTATCGACGCCATGCATCGGCTCTTCGTCGCTCCGTTACTTTGATTCCCTTTCAAGGTTTTTTTGATCGAACGCTAAAAAGATCATTAAGATTTGAAACAATACATCCATATTTAGAAAAAAAAATCAAAATAAAGAATGGTCACATTAAACAATATTTAGATTTAAAATAAGTCTAGATTAAAAAAATACATAAACTGTTCAAGTTTGAAAATCTTCCATATAAAAAAGTTTGAATCTGAAAAATGTTCACATATAAAAAATTCAGATTTGAAAAACAAAATTAAAATGTTCAAATTTGAAAATATTCAGATTTTAATTTTTCATATTTGAAAAATGTTCAGTATTTGAAAAAAATGTTAAAAATTTCCGAATGTTAGTTTGAAAACAATAACTGAAAGAACCAGAGAAACTCAACCGAAAACTAGAAAACTTGGAGAGACCAAACCGAAAATTTCTAGATGTTTTCCAAAAGTGGAAAGAAAACACAACACTTAGGGATCTAGCTGGGCTGGTGCCGCACAGGGCGAGGTTCCTTTGGCCGGCCCATTAGCGCTAGCAGGATTTTTGGTTTATTGTTTTCGTCGTTTTTCTCTGTTTCCACCAGTTTCCTCAGGTTTCTTCCCATTTTCTCTCGTTTAGGCTGGTTTACTCAAATTTCGAAGTTAGTCAAACTTTGAGTTTGTTCAAATTTTTTTTTTCAAATTTCGAATTTGTTCAGTTAGATTTTGACTTTTTTAAAAAATTGTTCAAATTTCGAATTTGTTCAAAATTTATTTATTTCAGATTTTGAAACTGTTCAAATTTGAATTTTTTTTAGATTTTTTTAATTGTTCAAATTTCGAATTTGTTCCAAAAACGTTGAGATTTTGAAATTTTTCGAATTTCAAAATTCTTCAGATTTTAAATATGTTCAAATTTCAAATTTGTTCAGTTAATAAGGTTCAGATTTCGACTCTGTTCAGAAGAAATCGGAATAGAAAACCGAGTAGTGGCTCGCGAGTCACATGGGAGTGAGACTTGGGGCCCGTTTGATAGGTTGCATGCCCCTTTGCTCGCATCGGGCCAGCAATTTTCGGCCCGTTTGGTTGCATGGGCCGACTCGCGTTGTTACACGAACCGGTTCTCAAAGCACCCTCGCCCAGGCCCTGGAGTAACGCCTGGTTCGGCAATTTCCAACGGTGTTGGCAAATCTCCACGGCTAATATAAAAGGGAATCTTCGGCGCACGTGCGGAGACGAGAATGGAGATGGCAGGAGCTGCGAAGCGCATGCGAAAAGCGAAAAGGGGGGCACGAAAGATTCCGTCACCTCCTGCCGCGCCCCATGGCCTATTTCTACCCCTCCTCCACTCTTCCCCCAAATTTCGAGCTTCTCCTCCCGTCGGCAAGCAGGTAAGAGGCGCACGCATCTCCGGTCGGTGTGATTGCAGCGGCGGCGGCAGCGAGTACATCTGAGCTGCTTCATCTACTTCCTGGTGCAGCGCATCTTCACCTCCGGCGATGACTGTAAGGCATCCCTTATCCCGGTACCGCGGTAATGTTTAGAACTAGGTTAGGAGTTGTCAGATCTTGTCTAGGGTTTGGTCTTGTAGCAGGGGTTAGTTCGGATTGTGGTGAACTATCATGATCTTGCTAGGATTCGGCATTTCCGGTTTCTTGTTTGTCCCAAATGTGTTCACCTATCATCTTGCAATGGTTTGTGCTATTCATAGTTGCAATGAACTGCTTGTCTAATTTAGGATGATTGTTGGTATGATTTGTGCTATTCACATGTTTTTGCTTTCAAGTAGATTCATGGTATATGTACTACGATGTGTGTAGGACTCCTTCTGTGATGACTTTAGCAAGGTGCTTGTCTGCGTTGGGGACTCTCAGATCCCTTCGCAAGTTTCCGATTCACGACCCGTCTATGACACCAAGGTGGCAGTCACCCCTCTGCATGTGTCTGACCTGGTGGCTCAGGTAGCGGCAGAGGTCGCGGCTAGGTTGGCCACCACAAAGAAGAACAAGAACCGTAGGGAAGCGGACAGGGCCTTGAAGTCCGGGCAGAAAGGGACTGGCACCATGAAATGGCTTCCATTCATGTCCAGCTTCGTGTTGGAGAAGATGTGCGGCTTGATCAAGACCAGAGTGAGAACTGACAAAGGATTCAAGGAAGTCCATCTGACTGTTGTGGCGAAGGGCCTGTTTGACCACTGTGGTGTCTCCGTGAGCTCCACTTAGGTGTACAACCACCTGAGGAAGTGGAGGCAGAGGTGGCTCACCATTAGCAGGCTCCGTGATCTAAGCGGGGCTCAGTGGTGCGAGGATACCAAATGCATCATCCTTGAGGGTGAGCACTACCGCGGGCACGTCGCGATGAGCACGCTCGGTCCACCTCACTAACTCTTTTGATCAGCCACTAGCAGAACTAACATCATTATCACTTCGTATCGTAGGATCACCCAAAGGATGCGGAGTTACTGAATGTGCCCATTGCCAACTATGACGAGATGCATACCATCTTATCTTTCGGTCTCGCCACCGGCAAGTATGCCATGGGATCCAGTGAGCCCCTAGGCTCGGCTGCAGCAATTCCTTCACCTGAGGATGCTGGAACCCAGGAGTCTGACGCGGTCAACCTCGATGGGCCACCTGAGAAGGCTGGCGATGCGCCTGAGAAGGTGATCACCGGCAAGAGGAAGAGAGGCGCCTTCACCGACGATGAGCTGGTGGCCTTCACCAACATGATTGTTGCTGTGAAGGATGTCGCACAGACCATCAAGGACAACAAGCCCACGAACATGCACCCTGACCTGTACAATGCGGTCATGGACATGCTTGACTTCGCCGAGGATGATATCATGGCCGCTCTGAGCCACCTCGTCGACCACAAGGCCCAGGGTTCCAGCTTCGTGGGCATGATCGAGCCACACCACGTCCTCTAGCTAAGGAACTACCTTGGCAAGTATCACTCAAAGGTGTAGTGGTGCCCTTGAGGGGGTGGTTTAGGGGATGCATGGAGCTAGTGATGATGGTGATGTACATTTTGGCAGTAGCTAGGGTTGAAAAACATTTGATGGCCCCCTTTTGTAACTATGATGAGGTGGTATATACTAACCCCTCAGATCATGGTGAACTTGCGGTGTTATTATGACACCCACTTTTATTGTGGTGGTAGGATGACACCATGGTATTGTAGGATGAACTTTTGATTCACTTTTGGAATGATCATGCATGCTCCCGTTAGTTTATCATTTGTTGTCAACACTTGTGTTGTTCTATTGTTGTGTTATGAATTGCTTCATGGTTGTGATCGATTACATGTTGTTCTTATGACGTGCTAGTGATATGTGGTGTTCCGCGGACGGGTTCGAGGAATCTACAGCTCATGGAGAGTCTGTCAAGACCAGGTCAATGGCTACTCCAACAACAGCTGCCAAGGGTATGAAACATTGGAGGAGGCACATCAAGAATACCTCACCTTCCTGGAAGAGGAGTTCCTGGAAGATCAGACCATCGATGAGGCAATGCAATTAGCACATCTGCCGCCGGAGGAAGTACATGCTCTACAAGGAGCACCACCAATGGTACGTTCCAGTCGGGTCAAAGATTACATCATCGCCTTCCTCATCGTGGTGATCGTGGGGATCTTGTTCTTCTGAGTGGTGTCTAATCGTTTGTAACATGCTATGGCATGGTAATCTCACCCTATTTAAATTATGGTAAGGATATGGAACTATGATTTGAGCAACCAAACAACTTATTCATGTTTTCATGCGTGCAACTTGGGCTGGAAACGGGCAATCAAACGATGGGGCCGGCGCACAAAAGGCCGCCCAGGATACCAAACAACCAGCGTTTCATGGCCCGTGGCCCATTCGCGACGCGCAGGGAGGCCCATCTCGCTAGCGCAGTGGTGCAAGAAATCCATGCAGGCTACCAAACACGCCCTTGGTAACGAATTCCTATCGTGCTTTAACTTTCATGTATCGGCCGGCCCATCTTCTGTCCGCTTTAGGCAGTGACTGTTAGATGTGCTGCTCATAGGACCTCCCGGTGAATAGGAGCCCCTATACAAGCAGGACCAACCCTCCTTCACACGTCGTTGGTGTAATGGTGGCGGTCTAGCCTGTTAGCCCAGTAATACTGTAACAAGAATTAGTGGTCGCACGAATGGTCGCTCTTAAGTTGGCGTATATCCGAAGGCCCATGAGCCTTTGCTTGAGTTACAATCATATGCCAAATGCAAGAACGACATCAGCGTCAGATCAATTCCCTTTTCTCCATTTTTTCGATAAAGGATGTTTCATTACTTAAAAAGTTTAAGCGAATACATCCGGTCTCTGCATAACAAGGATATACACAGCCGTCCACAATGACTACAAACCACAAAAAAACATTATAAAAAAAACACTCGTAAATAAATAGCCATTTATGGCAAATGAGCCGCAATCCTCCGATTATGCATCCACCATATTGGATAATAAACTTCTTGGTCGCATTCTCCAACTGTGTAGATATCTTCATAAAAATGTCGCGGTTCTTCAAACATTGAAGCGACGACCATAAACGAAGCAAAGTCGTACACCGCTAGATGACCTGTACACCGCTAGATGACCTGCATAAGAGAAAAAAATTATCATTAAAAACCCTGTCTTTCCTACATAGCCAAAGAGACCATATAACGGCAAGCACTCACACTCTGATAAAAATCTTAAACCTAGCTTCCACCCCGTTTAGTTAATTGCCAAAAATATTTGCAATGCTTCGCGGAGGGTATAAGGTAGAGCCTATCTGAATGATTGACCATATAGATCTAGCGAACGGGCACTGAAAGAAAAAAAATACTTTATTGTCTCCTCTTTGTGACAGAAAACACATTTCTTACAACCATGCCAATTACGTTTTGCAAGGTTATCTTTAGTAAGAATAACACCACAACTAAGGTACCATGCAAAAAACCTTTGTTTTCAATGGTATTTTCATCTTCTAAATGGACTTATTATTAAATACCGGCTGAATGGGTTTGACTAACGCTTTATGTATGGACTCTACCGAGAATTCTACATTCTTGATAAGCTCTCAGCGGAAAACATCAACCCCCTGTGAAGTTAGTCTTTGTAGCAGTTCATTCCTCTTCTGGGAAGACCCTTGGATTTGTGGCCTCAACGCGACCTCCATCGCCCCCACGATCCTTGCCCTCGTCAAGCCCCGCTTCAGGAGCAGCATGACGGTCCGAGAGCTCGTGGCCGATCATGCGTGAACGAGGGTCATTGTTTGGGCCTTGTATGTGGATGTTGTGGTACAATACCTCAAGTTGTGGCCGCTGAATGGTGCTTCTCATCTCGATTGGCGTACCTGGCTTTCGTCGTAGGGTCAACGACACTCCTTGGAGCCTCAAATGTATGGAATTCCTTCGCCCCCATGGCGTACAAGTTTCATGCTTGGCTCGCCCTTCTCCGACGATGCTGGACGGTCGACCAAGGTCTCCACGACGGACTACCAACCCATGTCACTTGCCCGCTCTGCTCCGTGGCGGACGAGATGTTAGTACTGGATCTGTACCGTCTGTGGTGGTTTATCATCGTATCGGACTTTACCCCCCCCCGCTTCGAGGTTAATATACAAAACACGCTCGGAAGAAATCCTCCTTAGTAGCAGTTGGTTGTCATAGAGTTTTATCATGTAAAGTACCCGAAAGCACCGTCTATTTACATTTATCCGGACCATGTATTAAACCGAATATCACAAATTCCATTAATGAGATGCAATCATGCATATGTGTAGTGTTAGTGTACGCACACGCCTGTGCATCTTCTGACAGAGAAAGAAAATACTACTCTCCCCGTTCATTAATGTAAGACATTTTAGATATTTTAAACTAGACTATATATAGATCAAAGTGAGTGAATCTACAAAAAGTTAAAGGGTATTACATTAGTGAACGGAGGGATTAGTACATTTTCGGTTAAACCTTTGGTTTACATGAAGAAATAGTGCAACCTCATCTTTTTGTGTATTTTAAACATTATTCTCGAAATTAAAGCTTTGGTTTATTTCCATTGAGTATCAATGTGTGAGAGGAAGCGCAGTTTTCCTTCTTGTACATGAAGGTGAAGATAGTATTAGTACAATATGTGATCTGAAACAAACATTTGGCATCCTGATCCCCCTTTCTGCGCTGAGATTGTGAATTTTTGTTCCGTGATTTCTTTCAATGAATAGAAATGAATGGATCTTCAGTTTTTTTGTGTTTGAAACGAAATTGCATGTTCGGTATTGTCTGAAAACCTATAGTCATTGATTATGACGATGATGACGCTTGTGAATTGTTCCCTTCTTAAAACATTGTTTTTAGAGTTAATGGATTTCTGGAGCTATTTTGGTGGTGGTTGGCCTGCTGTTACAAGAAACTGGTCACTGTAGTGGAACTTTTTTTATGTAATTTTCTCTCATTTTTAGCTATATGAATCCATGCTATTAGGGTACTATATTATTGCGGAGGCTAGGTGTAATTAATACTTCCTAATATTAATATATTTCCTTTATAAAAAATGTTCGGTAGCGTCCAGCCAAATCTTCAGTGGGAAACTTCAGACCGGACAAGGAGATAGCTTGATGTGACCACCACTGTTTCATAGGCGTCCTGTCCTCATATTTCAGATTGCTCTTCAGTTCTTCTTCAAGCAATTTTCTCCAGATCTTCGGACAAATTCCACGAACATTCCTGGTAAAACAACATGCTCACATGCGTTGTCTGATGCAAGAATTGGCAGCCAAACAAGTCAGCCAACATTATTGGATTTGTGGGTTCAAGATGCTGGCCCACACATACAGTGTACGGACATATGAGCAATTACCAGCAGCAGCGGTGGGGATACTGGGACATGCACATGCATGCCTCCATGAACTTTGGTAGCTACTTGCAAACGGAAGTAAATATCTGCACCACCTTCTCTCAGCTGAAAACATGTTACTTAGGGCATAAGCCGTCCAAACGGACTGTTGAGCCGTCCATTTTGGGCCGTTTGGGTGCCGCCGGACACGCGGACAGCGCCAGGCCGCGTGTCCGTTTGGATCGCGCGCTGCAGCGGACGCATCGCATAAACCGGAAAAACGAAAACAAAAAGAGCAAATTTAAACGAAATTTCATTGAACATACGCCCTATTTTGGGCAAATTTAGTACATAGCCCTATTTTGGGCAAATAAAACTAACAAAGAAGCCCCTATATGGGCTTTTACATTTAAACTAATATAAAAACCCTCTATTAGGGTTTGGTCGGCGCGCGCAGTGGCCGCTTGCGCCGCCTAGCCCTGAGCGTCGTCGGGCGACGTCGTCGTAGTCCGGGCGCGAGCGGCGTCGTGGCTCGACCGCGCCGGGGACTCCGACCACGGAGACACGGAGACCTCTCCCTCGCGAGTGGGGGTCGGAGCCGCGAGAGCAGGCGCGCACGGAGCGGCGCCTCGCCACTGAGCGGCTGCGCCTCTCTCCCGAGGCGTGGCGCGCCACAGCGCGCCGACTCACGCGCGCCGCTCTCTGCAGCGCTCATCGTCGGCGCGTGCGCACAGCCTCCTCCGCCGCCGTCGCCTCCTCTCCTCCGTCGCGCCTAGCGGGCCGAGCGTGAGCTCGGCCTCCCCTCCTCGACCTCTGTGGGCGCCTCCTCCATCTCGGAGGTGCGAATGGCCTCATGGAGGTCTGGCCATTGCGTCCTCCTCCGCCGAGATCATCTTGGCGGCGCGGAGGTCCGGGTCCTCCTGGGACTCGGCCGGCGCTCGGAGGAGGCGGCGGTTGCGGCAATGGCGCACCGCCGCGGGCGGCCTCTCCGATGTGGAGGCCGCGGCGGGTGTTGACGTCGAAACCCGGCGGGCGGTGGCCCGGTCAGCACGTAGGGCGGAACAACTGGGCTGTGGCGGCCCTCCCTCGGACGACGGCCCGCAGCCTCTGATCGCGCGCGAAGCAAATTACAGGCGTGCCACGACTATACACAGTCGGAAGGTGTGGATGATGCCTCGCTTAGTTTCTGCGGGGCACACACGTACACGTTAAATACGAGCCTCGATCGGCTCTCGGGTTATCCTGTGAATCGGCTCATGGGGCCGATCCACCCATGATTCGTCCAAGGTGGCAGAATATATGGTGGTCTGCTTGATCAAGATAAAGCATATGAGATCCACGACGATTTGGGGTTTCACCGCATAATCGGATCATCCTACTCACGATTGGGCCTCGCGCTCCACGCACGGTGAACGTAAGCCAACCCTAGACAAGGCCTAAAAACCAACACTAGGTTGATCCTCGGAACATCTGTCTAGGGGCAGCAAACTACACCCTACGTGCCTGGATCTCCAACCCTTTGTAAGGCCTAACTATTGCGGATATTAAACTAATCCTCGATGAATCAAGGAGCAATCGTAACGGATCAGATCTACTAAATAACGATCAAGCGGGGTGCCGCCCCTGCACCCATGATGGAGTACAGAACGGCTAGATGCGCAAAGGTTGCACTACGACGACATATGATACTAAGAACAATGCTAACCCTAACATCTATGATAACTACGTTGCTCGCCATCAAAAGGCTTCAGCACGAGCAACGCATGAACAACGTGGCGGGCTCGTGCTGCCTAGATCGCGAGATGCGATCTGGGCAGCATGGTGCTACCGGAGAAACCCTCGAGACGAAGGGGTTGGCGATGCGCCGAGATTGGTTTGTGTTGAACGTTGGTTGTTGTTTATTCCATAAACCCTAGGTACATATTTATAGTCCAGGGGACTTTCTAATGTGGGCGTGCACTAAACCGTGCACGAGATAAATTCTAACTTCTACATAACCTACTATAAAGATACACGGGCTAACTAGCCCAAACTTGGTAAACAAGGCCGATTCACATATCTCCTCTATATGTATATCGTCAAGTCCATCTGATCGCGGCCCACCTACGACCTGGTCATTCGGTGATACACATGCCCCCTGGTTTTGGAAATGACATTTCCAAAATCATTACGCTTTTTCGTCGGGTCATGTCGTGGCAGAGCAGAACTGTCGCGGTATACTTCATGATGACGTCTTGCCTCTTCGCCTTCTCTACGCGATTTGACGGTTCTGGCACCACGTCCTCGGGCACTTGGACATTAAACTTCCACTATATCCCCTTTTATTTAACCACTCCCGCCGAGTTTAATCTGCATCTCTTCGCATTAGCACCCCAAAAGCCCTCTGCGCCACCATGTCCTCTTCTTCCTCCGCCTCGTCGGGCTTTCCCATCGAGTCCTCCTCTTCCAGCGAGCCGACCGGAGTGGAACCCGCGGAGGTCCACGCGGCCACCACTCGCTGCGCCATCGAGGCCAGGGAATGAGCCCAGCCATGATTTTTCCATGCAGTGGAAGAGGACGACAAGTCCCGGCGATGGGGAGAGGCGATCTCCGCTTCCTCGCCGACGAGGAAGCGGTGGAAGAAAGCGAGGATGATCGCCTTCCCTGGGATGGGGCCACCTCAGGGGAGGTGAAGGAGGAGGAAGAGGAGGGACCCCGAAGACGAAGCTTCCCCGACGAGCCGCCGACCAGCGCCATTGCCCACAGGCGGGAATGCTGGTGACCGGCAGCAGACGGCGGCGCGAGGAAGATGAGGACAATGAGGTCGGCGGCTTGGCCGCGGCCCGGCCAGGCAATAGGGCTTGGCCCAACGGCGCGATAGCGGCGACGAGGCAACAATGGCGTAGATAGGCCCTTGGGATCCGTAGAAGTAGACGGGGCAATTTTGCCCTTAGTTTCCCTTTTGAGGGCAATCAGCTCTACCATGTAAGAAATCTCTTAATAAAGAACTTTCCCCAATCTGATTTTGCCGATTCCTTTTAGCTTATCTTAGCCGATTCCCTCTCATCACTGATCTTGCCGATTCGTCCCCTTTGCCAATGCGTAACGAGCCGATAGCAACGCATCGGTCCTTCGACTACCCTTATCCTTCAACGATGATTCTCTTTCCGGTAGATACTGTGGGATCTCCGGAGAGCCCTTTAAAATTCCCCCCACCGGTTTTAGCGATCCCTTTCAGCGAGCGCTCATATTTGCGAAGAAGGTTGCGACGAGAAAGATCAGCCGATGGTACAATCGGCTCCTTAATAGAACATCTACCAGGCCTGTCGCCCCTCGAGTCTTAGCCAAGGCAGAGACGAGGACGCGCAAATTAGGTGAATGAGCATGGGCTTGATCATGCAGGGGCAAGGCCGATTTGTGCATCGGCTTCCTGGAGCGGAGCCTTCAGGTGAGCTGCCCCGAGTTTCTTCCCTCTCTGCGCCCCACTGGTCGAGATCGGCTCCCTTTCCTTTGGCGGATCTCATGCGATCCATCCTTGACCTGATCTGCACGTCCAGGCTGCTCTTGAAGAGAGGAGTCCTTCCATTAAAATCCCCTTCGTGCTCCATTGACCTACGATCGTAACGATTATTCCTCTTGAGTCGATGGCCATGCATCGGCTTTCATATCCTTAAGTCGATGTCTTGCATCGGCTGTACTCAAAAAATTTGAATTTTTTAGGCCGATTTGTGTGTCGGCCCCATATTTGATAGTATTATCTCATATCCTCGTGTTTTATCCATCTAGGTGCCCACAGGGCCCCCCGAGAATTGATGGTATCGGCTCTTCGAGTAGTCCCTGTTGGGTCAAACGTTGATCCCAAGATAGATGGTGAGGATAATTTTGGCCGATTGCTGGAATCGGCCTCCATTCCTTGCTCGGTGAAGGTCTTGTAATGTTCCTTCATAAATTTTTGGGGGCCGATCGCAAGGATCAGCCTCGCACGTTGCTTATTGACGTAGTCTTGCTACTCGCCAGGCGGGTGGGACGCTCAGCCCAATCTCGACTTTATCACGTTGATGCGCTTGCTGTTGTCCACCTCGAGTGCATCGTGTAATCGTGGAGCTCTACACTTAGCCGGACAGAACGAGCACCATGTTTGTGCCGGCCGATGTTTCATCATCGGCTTTCCTTCTGGGCGCCACTCTTTTCTTTCGGGTCCCTCCTCATCCAGTCCTCTGGACTTTCGACAGATGGTCGTGCAGCCCTTGCGTATACAGAGTATAACCTTTGGCGCCTCCCAGGACCGCGCAATCCTGAACCACTGCGCTTTTGCGAATGGCTGAGACCATCGGGCACCACCGGACGGTGGTACTGTCTTCGTCGTCTTCCCCCTCGTCTTAATCCTCGAGATCTTCCAACCGAGGGGTCTGCACGTCTGTTTTGTGGTGGGAGAGGCCCTAGCGCTCGAACACGGACACATTGGCTGCCTCCTTCTTTTGGTTGCATTCTGGGCAGTTGCCGATTGTTGGTAATCCGCTCATTCCTGAATCCCAGCAATGTCGAAGAAGGGGCAGTCCAGCCCCTTATATCGTCTTGCTCCCTGGCGTGGCGCTCTGTCGCTCCTCGCCGTGATTATGCGACGATGCCTTGTCGTTCTGGCGGACGATCTCTTTCATCATAAATCGCTGGATCGTGGGTTGGTCATCTAGCTCACATACTTGTTGAGGAGGTGATGAGAGGGGTCGTTGATATCTTATGTTCTTCACTTCTCCCTCTGACGTAGCGCTTGCCATCTTGAGCCGATCGCATGAGCGGCCTCCTCTGTGTCTTTGCTACCAAGAATAGCGTCCTCATCCCCGCCCTTCTCGGAGGGTGTTCCAAGCTCTACCATGTTGATGTTGGCTGAGAAATCTGTTGGCACCCTCCGAGGTGGGTAAGCTCCACCATGTTGACGGCGGGGAAGGGGTGTGTGTCGACCTTCATGGCGTACTGGTTAAAAATTAGTCGCCCATTTTCTATCGCCATTTGGATCTGCTGACGCCACACCCTGCCGATCGTTAGTGGTGTGGGTGAACGTGTTATGCCCTTCGAGTGGCTCCGTTCAGCTCTTGCATCGTAGGGACCTTGTGGCCTTCGGGTATCTTTATGTGCTTCTCCGCGAGTAAGAGATCGAAAATCTGCTCGGTTTTCGTCACGTCGAGTCGAACCCTCTTGGAGGCCCTGGTGGCTTTACCCATTTGCAGGTTCTTGGGCTGCTAGCTCAGTCACTCAGCTGCGACCTCTTGTTCCCAGTAGCACCTTCATCTTAACTGCGTCAACCATAGTAACTGGCAGCGAACTTGTCACAGTGAACATCGGGTGCCTTGTTCATATCTGGCAGCACGCACCATGTGCGCTAATGAAGGGTAGTCCTGGGAGGCCACGTCCTTGATCGATGATGATAGACCCACCACCACTTGCTCAGCTTCTTTTTCGCTTACGTGAACAGATAGCATCGGTTCCTAACGGTCTGACTGGATGTATCGCTGTTTCCCCGCCTGTCGTACTTGTGATCGGCGATGCCACCTGGAAGCCTACGGATGATATTGCTCATGGAACCGTTCTTCTAATTGCTTCCAAGTCTGGAGCGAGTTCGGCGTGATGTCTTTGGCAGCCGATCTGTGGGGCCGAGAAGTACCTCACAGCTGCGTACGACGGCGAGATCATGCCCGATTGTGCCAAATATCGGCTCACATGCTCGAGAGCTGGAACATCCGATCCGCTGAGACTTTGTGAAGTCAGGAAGAGTATTTGGGTGGTAGCGGGATCAGTTCGTACTCGTTGGGGTACGGCTTGGTATAACCGACCGTCTTCCTTTTCGTCATGCCGAACTGATCTTAAGAATCGTACAAATCTGATCCAGCGGTGATGGCCGAAGGTGTCGAAAAGATTCGCCGGGGTGGCGTACTTAACCCCATGCATTTTTAGGTTGAGCCAGCTGGGGAGCTGGGCTGGAGGTTTGTCGGTAGCGTGTTGCTCGCCACGTGCCTTCTCGGTGCCTCAACGTTCCTCTGTTGTTCCAGGGGTCCGCTGTTGCAACTTTGGTTCGAGAGTGCCCAGTGCTGCGGTGGCACGTATGCACATGCGTATCGGTGCGGGATCTCCTTGGGCGCGTCATGTAGGAATTGGTAGTCAGTGGGGTCACCAATCTTGTAGACGACGTGGGCCGATGAGTTCGGCGCTCGGGCGCGCCAATACGACGGCGGCGGTGGAGCGGGACTGGGTGGCACCTCTCCTTGGTGAGTCCTAGGCTGGTCGACGGAAATGCGATGGCTCATGATCTCTAGATCACGCAGCCTTGAAGCGCATCCCTGTTGCAGAGCTCTCGGAATGGCGGTGCCGGCGAATGAGCCACCATGAAGTTGATCTCTGGCGCGGCGACCTGGTGCGTTCTTCGGCGGGGTGGATAGGTCCTCCATCAAGCGCGCCTTCGGTGAGAACCCCTTCCATCGGATGCCATGGAAGGTCCTGTGGAAAGAGCCGATGAGGTCGGCTTCGAGGAAGGCTTTGACCTCGTCATACTTCTTCTTGAGCTCGCCATTGAGCTCCTCGTAAGTGACCGGAGTTTCTTCCGCCATCTCCGATGTAGACGGCGATGTGGTTGATGTTGAGGATGGTCCCCCGGGCGTGAGAATGTGTTGACGTCGAAACCCACCGGCGGGCGGTGACGGGTCAGCAGGTAGACCGGGAGCAACTAGGGGGCTATGGCGAGTTTTCCGGAGCGACCGCGCAAAGCCTCTGGTCGCACGCCGATGCAATGCAAGGCGTGCCACCTGCCTCCCGGTCCGGAAGGTGTGGATGATGCCTCGCTTGGTTTCTGCAGGGCACACACGTGCACGTTAAATACGAGCCTCGATCGGCTCTCGGGTTATCCGTGAATCGGCTCATGGAGCGATCCACCCATGATTCGTCCAAGGTGGCCGAATATATGGTGGTCTGCTTGATCAAGATAAAGCATATGAGATCCACGACGATTTGGGGTTTCACCGCATAATCGGATCATCCTACTCACGATTGGGCCTCGCGCTCACGCCCACGGTGGCCGTAAGCCAACCCTAGTTAGGCCTAAAAACCAACACTAGGTTGATCCTCGGGAACATCTGTCTAGGGGCAGCAAACTACACCCTACGTGCCAGCTGGATCCTCCAACCCTTTGTAAGGCCCTACTATGCAGATATTAAACTAATCCTCGATGAATCAAGGAGCAATCGTAACGGATCAGATCTACTAAATAACGATCAAGCGGGGTGCCGCCCCTGCCCCCATGATGAGGTACAAGGACGGCTAGATGCGCAAGGGGCCTACGACAGCATATGATACCCAGAACAATGCTAACCCCTATCTATGATAACTACGTTGCTCGCCATCAAAACGACACGAGCAACGCATGAACAACGTAGGCAGGCTCGTGCGCCTGGGTAAGATGCGATCTAGGGCACATGGTGCTCGGAGAAACCCTCGAGACGAAGGGGTTGGCGATGCGCGAGATTGGTTTGTGTTGAACGTTGGTTGTTGTTTATTCCATAAACCTAGGTACATATTTATAGTCCAGGGGACTTAGTAATGGCGTGCCTAAACCGTGCCCGAGATAAATTCTAACTTCTACATAACCTACTATAAAGATACACGGCTAACCAAACTTGTAAACAAGGCCGATTCACATATCTCCTCTATATGTATATCGTCAAGTCCATCTTGATCGCGACCCGCCTCGACCTGGTCAAATTACGAGTGATAACGGCTGGTTTCCTCCAGCAGCCGCCGCCGGTGGACGCCGCGCTCTTTGCTAGCCTCGTCGTCGTTCGCTCAGGAGCGAGCCGTCGCTTGGGGCCATGGCGGCGATTTGCTCGGGGAGTGGGTGGGGCGGAGTGGATGGCCGAGATCTCGATCCCCATTTAATAGTCTCCACTGGTCACCGACGGGTGGGCCCAAAGGAGGCAATGACTTGCGGGCGACGGCCGGCGCGTGCGCCGCCCACCATAAACCCGGCAAGATTTGGGCAGTTCTTGTCGTTGAACCGGCGGCCGTCCGCTTTGCGGTGCGTCCGCGTTGGGCCGCGATTGTCGGCTGGACCCATCCGGACGCGCGGGCGCGGGATGGGTCGCGCGGTTGGAGATGCCTGACGCGGTTCGGATCCATGTCCTATCTACGACCTCCACGGCCGCGGCCCGCTATACGGATAGTCGCGTCGTCCGGAACGATGCAAACCCGGCTCAAATCTAGGCTAGATTTGCATGGCCGCGGATGGCACGCGGCTTCCGATCGCGTCCGCCTGCTCACCTGCTCGGCTCCCTTGGGCCCATCTGTCGGTGGGAGCGGGGTCCATATTAAATGTGGACTAGGAGGGATCTGTCCCTGTCCAATCCACTCCCCACTCCACTCCAGTCGACGGTTCCGCACGCACGTGCAACCGCCGCCATGGCCCCGAAGAGACGCTTCGCTCTCGGCGCCAAAGACGGCGAAGCCAGCAGCAGCCGCTGTCCTCCGCTGGCGCTGCGGACCAGAGGAAACCGCGACGGTCTCCACATCGGAGAGGCCGCCCGTGGCGGCGCGGCATTGGCGCAACCTGCACCGCCACTGCTGCTGCCAAAGCCAGAGTCCCCGAAAGAAGACCCCGACCTCCGCGCCGCTCTGGCGCTGTCGGTGGCGGAGGAGGAGGCGAAAAAGTGGCCGCATCTTACGGCGGCCATTCGCACCTCCGCGATGGAGGAGGAGGCCCGGCAGAAGGTCGAGGACGCCGAGGCCTGGGCCTTGCTCGAGCAAGCCCGCGCGGAGGAGGCAGCGGCGCGGCGGCAGGAGGAGGCCAGGCTCCGCCGCGAGGAGCAGATGCGGCAGGAGGCCAGGCGCCGCGCGTAGGAGGAGAGGCGTCAGAAGGCCAGTCGCCTGGCAGGAGAGGGAGCTGCACCTCAGGGAGGAGGCGCAGCTCCGGGCTGCTGCGGTGGAGCAGCGAGCGGCTCCAGACCCGCACTCCGCTTGGGAGGAGGCCCTGTGGTCTCCGTGGCCGGAGTCCCCGGCGCGGTCGATCCACAACAGCGCCTCGCCGCCTGGGGACGTCGTCGACGGCGACGGCGACGACCACAGGGACTAGGCGGCGCACCGACGGCCACCGCGTACTCGTCAAACCCTAATAGAGGGCTTTTTTATTTCTTTTTAATTTTAAAGCCCATATAGAGGGCTTCTTTTGGTAGTTAAATCTAAAATATGGCATATGTATAAATTTGCCAAAAATAGGAATATGTTTAATGAACTTGTTTAGATTTAAATATTTTTCTCTGTTTTTGATTTTCTTCATATTTGCGATGCGTCCGCGCGTTGGACGCAGTGTGCGACTCAAACGGACACATGGATTCAGACCGCTGTCCGGATATCCGCGCGCCACCCAAACGGCCAAAACGGACGGTCCAGCGCATGGTTTGGGTCGCCGCGTTGGAAACACGTCCTTAGATAAGCCCGGAGCTTCACACTGCACTCACTAGTTAGCTCAGTAACTAGACATTACCGTTTCGGAAAAAACAGTAACTGGTCATTTCAAATCTGTAGTACTATTTGTTTCTATTCCGCTAACGCCAGCCAGCAGTTTTGCTTTGTTGGAATATCTTTTGAAAGCCATCGACGTGAATAAAAAAAGGTGAAGAAACTGAAACAAATTTTTGAAAAACGAGCTGTTGATATTTGTGGCTTAAAAAAACTTACCATTTGTCTAATTCCAAATGTAACTATTTGAGCTGTTGTATGAAACTATGTTGGGTCAAATGTGGCTGCAGTTTCATTAATTCTCAAAAATCTCCAAAAGAAGCTCGACGACATTATACACTATATAAAAGCTAGCTGTTTTGATGCGTTGGGAGCAGCTCCACATCATTTTGCACTGTTCATGCGCATTTTTTGACCAACCAGAACACGACATGTTGGCAGAATGCTACAGAAAAAATCGGTGAACAGTGTCCCGCGGTGAACAGTACCCGTGAACAGTACCGGTTGATGCACAGTCGTCATGAACAGTGCCGGTCACCATGAAAATACTCCCTGCGATGAACAGTGCCGGTCACCATGAAAATACTCCCTGCGATGAACAGTCCCCGTAACAGTAGAGTGAACAGTAGAGTGAACAGTGTACCGATTTTTCCCCCTCCCGTAGTAATTTTTCGACGCAACTTCGCACAGAAAAAAAAGTTCGACAATTTAAGATATTTTTTTAAAATGCGCGCCATTTAGAGCAAATGGCCAAATGCGGATATTTAGTGCTTTTTCAAAAAAAGAACTGCCGCCACGGGCGCGTCGGTTTTTCCCCCTCTCACGATAATTTTTCGAAGCAACTTCGCACGAAAAGAAGTTTGGCAATTTAATATGTTCACCGAATATTCGCGGCATTTATAGCAAGCTGCAAAATACGGATATTTAGTGAATTTTTGAAAAAAAAAGCAACACAATGCCACCACGGGCGCGGCGGTTTTTTCGCCTCTCTCGCGATAATTTGTCGACGCAATTTCCCACACAAAAAAATACTTGGATGATTCAATATATATATCGAATATTTGCACCATTTAGAGCAAACGGCCAAATGTGGATTCTTAGTGGATTTTCAAAAAAAAAGTTTGACAATTTAATACGTTCATCGAATATTCGCGGCATTTATAGCAAGCTGCCAAATGCGAATATTTAGTGAATTTGAAAAAAAGAAGCAAAACAATGCCGCCACGGGCGCGGCGGTTTTTACGCCTCTCTCGCGATAATTTGTCGATTCAATTTCCCACACAAAAAATACTTGAATGATTCAATATATATACCGAACATTTGCGCCATTTAGAGCAAATGGCCAAATGTGGACACTTAGTGGATTTTCAAAACAAAACAAAAAAAAAGCCGCCACGGGCGCGGCGTGCCGCCGCGCCAAAGCCTACTAGTCCTAAAGAAAGGTAAAAATATTCTCCAGTTCTTCCTTTCTTCCTCTCCAAAAGTTCTTTTAGAGCATCTCCAGTCGCGTCCCCCAAAGCGTCTCCCAAACCACGCCGGATTGAGCGTTTGGGGGACGTGTTTCGTTCGTGCCACGTTTGGGGGACGTCGCTCCCCAGCCGCGTTCCCCAAATGCCGCCCCCAAACATTAAAAATAATTTTTTTTGCATTTTTATTTCAATTTCCACAAACTAATACATAATTGGGAATATGGTTTACACGAAGACATAATTAGGAACATGGTTTTCCACAAACTAATACATAGTTTGAACCATGGTTGACACAAATATAAAATACTGCAAAAAAAACTAAACCTAACTAGGCCGTGCATCGAGGTTTCTGTGTTCGCTGCCGAAAAAGAGCTGGAGCACACCCATTACAATGGAAAATCCAGGAGTGACGGTGCCCTGTGGGTTCTTGCGAGGAGAGCCAGAAACCTTCGTGCACGTATTGAAAACACTCTTCATCAGTCGTCCTCCTCGTCGGTGTTGTCACCGTGGTAGTCTCGGCGGCAGCGCGTCTCATCGAAGACCTCGACGCCCATGTCCCTGTCGCCAAAGTAGGAGAACATGAGGTTGAAGCCGGCTTCGAGGCTGTGGTGGCGCGGCTCTCCGCCGATGGAGGTATATCTTGCTTTGCGCGTCGTGAATCACGTCGACGATCCACCGTGTGCCGCACGAAGCCTCCCGCGGATGCATCGTGCCCGGGCGGTCGTCGCCGGCGGCGTACTCGGCGAAGGAGTCGGCAGCTTCTGGATGCCGCGTGCGTCGCCCTTGAGGACGAGGACGAACTCGAACAGCACGCCCGCCTCCACGTCCATCTCCGACGATGAACACGACGGCGCGGCAGGCGACGGCGAGCATGCAGCTCTGCCGCGGTCACGACCACGACCACGGCCGCGAGCTCGGCCTCCGCCTCTCCCAGCCATGGCGTCGACTCTTGTTGAGATGGTGGCGGCTAGGGTTGGGGAGAGAGCCGCTAGGGTTTGTGTGTGAGTGAGGATGAGAGAGCGAAGTATAGGACGGAGGAGGCGGGGGGCGGTGGCGCTCATTAACGCCGGCACGCAGAGCTAGGCGCGACGGGACGCGTCGCTGCGCCTCTGCGAGAGCTGCACCGTCACTACGCCTGCCGGGAGCGCACGTCGTGCGCGCCAATAACTTCCGTCGCGAGGTAGGCGACGGTTAGGTTAAAATTTATTGTGCCGCTGACGGGTCGGCCCCGCCACTCCCCGCCTCGCTTTTCGGTGTGTCCGGCGTCCCCGGTGCGTCCCCTGTGGGGCGGGGATGGGCTCGGGGCACCGGACACCGTATCGGGGCGCGCCGGACAAAAACCGGGTTTGTGGGACGCAACTGGAAGCGTTTTTTTGTCCGGCGCGTCCCAAATAGATTTGGGGGACGCTTTGTGAGACGCGACTGGAGATGCTCTTAAACCTGATATCCCAGGTATGAATAAGGATATCATGATTTTCAGCCACTGAATTATGAGGATGAGATGCAACCCAGAACAAAGGATCCGCAGAGGGACCTCCCCAATCCAAACATCATGCCAAAGACAAGTCTCCTTTCCATCTCCCACTATATAGTCTATATGGATGCCTCCCCAAGACCAAGTAAACCATTTTCAATTGTTTCACCTCATGTAGACCATTCCAAAACTGTGATCATCTCATCACGTATCAACGTATGAGCCGAAGAGCACTTTTCCTTCATGTGCATGAAGCTACCTGTCATCTGAAACAAACATTTTTGCAGTCTCCTCTTTCTCGGTGGAGATTTTGATTTTGGTTCCCTGCTGTGTTTGTAGGAGTAGCGAGAACTGTTGCATCTTATTTTTTTAGAATAATAACAGGACAGGAGGTTATCCTGGCTCCATTGCATGAGATGCTTTTTTTGTTGTTGTTGAGATGTTGCATCTTCACTAATGTCCAGCCAAATCTTCAGTGGGAATCTGTATAACAGACAATGAAATTGCTTGATATGACCCTTAATGCTTCGTACCTCCTGTCCTCAAAGTTTAGGTCTTGGGGCTATGTTCCCTAGATCACTGGATAATTCCACGAACATTCCTGGCAAAACCATGCTTAGGGCATCTCAACAGGCGAAGCAGACGTGCAGCGCGTCCGTTTTGGGCCGTTTGCGTGCGAACGGACACCGGACAGCGCACCGCGTCGCGTGTCCGTTTGGAGTGCACGCTACGCCAACGCGTGGGCCTTACACTTAAATGTGGCAAAAAACATAAATGAAAATAAAAAATAAAAACAGCACCAAATAAATATAAACTACTAGTTAGTTAAACTTAGCCCTATTTTAGGCAATTTTTACACAAAGAAAAGCTCTATATGGGCTTTAAACTAAAAAAAAGAAACCCTAGACGAGGGTTTCGACACGGTGGCCGCGACGTACTACATTAGTACTCGTCGTCTAGCCCGATGGCAGCAGCGCCCAGCCAGCCGACGCGTGTCCGACTCGACAGCCAGGAGGGCACCGGGGACTTCCGACCGGGGAGCACTCGAGAGGCGGAGTGCGGGTTCGGCGGGCTCGCCGGCCTGCGTGCAGCCGTGCCCTGCGCGCGGACTCCTGCCGGAGCTAGCTCTCACTCCGCCGGGCCGCTCCTCCTCTGCAGGCGCATGGCCGCGCTCCTCCCTCCGCCGAGCGCGCGGCCCCGTGACTCCTCCTCCCGGAGCGCCGCCTGACGCGTAGCCTCCTCACCGACGGACGCGCCCGGCTCGAGGAAAGCCCACGCCTCCGCCTGGGCGTCCTCCTGGGCCGCTAGCCTCCTCCAGCGCGGAGGTGCGCAGCGCCTCGGCGAGGTGCGGCCGACCTTCACGAAAAGCTCGTCGAGAATCCCGGCGTTTGCTCGCGAGGCCTGTGTGGCGCACTGCTTCAGGGTCGGCCTCATCTGGAACTCTGGCTGTGGGCGGGCGGCAGGGCTCGTTGATGTAGAGCCCGTCGGGCGGCCTGCCCTTTGGCAGGTGTCTTGTGACTGCGCGAGGCGCGGCAGTGGCGGATGTGAAGCACGTGCGCGGCGCGCATCGTGCTCCACCTGGGAACCACAAGTCAGTTAGGACTTGCGTGTATCTGTGGGTCCTGGCGGAGGTCCCGCCAAACATTGTGCAGCGCTAAATCTCAGCGTAGCGAAGCGCTGGCCGAGCCGAGATGGCGGCTTGCAGGCTCAATGCGGGCTCGGTGCCAACCGTGGGAGTGCCACGTCCTACGGCATTGGGGCGCCGGCGTCCCGGAACATGCGCCACCGCAACGGTGCGTCGATCCACTCAGCGTCTCAGGAGCGCCGGCGGCCCACATTGCGAACGCGGGCAGCCCCGCGACTTGCCGGCTAGCACCAGTGTGTGTGGACAGCGGACAGCTCGAACTCGTAACCCGGGAGCCATGGCGACGGAAAACCATTTCGCGCTTGTCTGGTGATGGAAGGTAGGGCTGGATAGGGCAGTCCCCTTTCCCGATCCACATTTAATAAATTTGGGGCACCGACAGTGGGCCAGCCACGCGGACGGCGGACACACGGGACGCCGCGTGCCTGCATCGCGGCCCACGCAAACCCGGCCAGATTTGGGCAGGTTTGCGTCGTTCGAACGCAGCGGCCGTCAGCACTGATAACGTCTCCACTTGGTGGTAGGAATTTTGTCCAGTTCGGCCATCCCGGACCTTGTGAGTATGGATCGATCAGCCGATTGGAGAGATCTTGCCCATACGGTAGTCCCTCCTTTATTCGCCGAGAGCATGATTTTGGTTCCGTTCGGTATTTGGACCAGTACAAATGATTGCATCTTCACTAATGTGAAGATGCCAAATTTTCAACGGAAATGTGTAGATGGGAGAAGGAGATTGCTTTGCAGGGTCAAAAAAAAGAAGATTGCTTTGATGTGACCATCCGTGTTCAGTTCATACGTGTACTGTCCTCAAATTTCAGATTGCTCTTCGTATCTTCTTCGGGCAATGTTCTCAAGATCTATGGACAATTCCACGATCATTCCTGGTAAAGAAAGGCTCACATATTTGTGTGCGATGCAAGAATTAGCAGCCAAACAAGTCAGCCGAAGTTATTGGATTTGCGGGGTCCAAGATGCTAGCCCAATACATTGCACGGACAGATGACCAATTAACAGTACCAGTGGTGGGGATACTGCGATATGCACAATTGCCCCAGTGGAAAAAGCAGGCTGTCTTGTGAATTCGTGCTTATTTTTTATGTAGTGACGAGTAATAGTCACACTTTTTATGTGGATCTGCTGACCCGCGATATAGAATCCACCACGTAACGGCAGGGCGCGGGACGAGCCCTTTTGTCGCGGTGTGTACGCGTCAAAGGCCTCTGCGTGGTGGGGCATACAGCCATTCTTTAGGGTTTGAGGGTGCACCCCCCCCTTTACAAATTTTCATTTTAAAATAAAGTTTGCATATGTTTGTACGCTTACTAGAAGTGGTGAACGTTCATTCATATGATCAAACAAATATTGGAAGCAAAAGTCAGATTCCCCTTATGTATCTACCCATACATATATATATATATACATTTGTAGATGAACAGCGGTACTAATGACCGTCTATTTGGAGGTAGAGCTTCTATCCTGGACTAAACAAGCCTTTGTTGTTTATGAAATTAATTTCCCGCCAGTTCCTCCGTAATTCCTAGTAGGTGTTCCTTTGGTTGGAGTGTGTCCCGCATGTAGTCGACCTATATAGGAAAATGAGATGAGTATTACTATATAATGAAATATTGACGAAAATAAATAAAGTTGTGAATGTTATTGCTTACGTTGAATTTATTATTGTTCTGCTTCTCAGTGGTTAACATGCGAATGGACTCGCAAACGTAGTATCCACATAGATTCGTCCCTTGTGGCTGCTGAGGGCACGGTACAGGAGTAAATGTTAGCTTCTCTGCCCAGCCCTGCCAAGCAAAAGAATGATTGAATGAGTGGATAATTAATTGATATCTCACAAAAGATATAGCGTGGCGATGAAGGAAATTACACTTGGAGCAACTTCTGCAAGTCGCGGAACCCGTCCACGCCTCTACTCAGTGGGTCTCTTACTTCAACTATTCCACTTATCAACTTTAATGTCTAGTAGTATCCAGTGGAAGCTGCACATGTTATGTATATACATCAGGAATTACACTTAACATCGAGTAAGAAAAAATCATTAATTGGATGTGCATAAAAGATCATTAAGACTCTCACTCGTAGTTGTAAGTAAACAATATTGAATCACAGAAATATTGCTCCCCCAAAAACCTGAGTAGGTTTCCCCCGTTTCTTCTTTGTTATACTTTACCGTTTGAACATTTACTTTATCTGGGTCAACAAACCCAATATTGATAATATTGTGACTTTTGCATTCACTGATCTTCAGTCTGCATAAGATAACACATAAGAAATAATGAGTATATGCAATGAAAACGAATATGAACTGAATGAAAATGAACTTATATGTAGTTAACAACTTACAAGCAATAGCAACTCATGAGAGATTTGTCGAGGGCATCTAAATTGAATAACTACCAGAGTTCATTTATCTCAATATGGATCTCCTCCTTTCGGTAGTAATATTCCCATGGTATATTCGCCACGATGTACCTTATGTTCTCCTTGCATGCATCAAGGTACCACTGATGCAAATTCCGCATATGTGTTGGAAGTTTATGCAGCTGCTCTTTGCTGACCAAGTCGGCCCCGTAGACAAATTGAGGAACTATATCAGCAGTGGGAACTATATCTGCTGCAGCCATCAATTCCTCCACGGTAACGTCCTGAAGACCTTAGCTTTGCAGCTTCTTCCATATCAAAACCACCATGTTACTGGTACAGCTTGGAAACATTAAACACTTTGAGTCTTTGGGATCGGTCGTTTGGGCTGATCTCCGGAGCGGAACTTCCTTCTTTTTCGCTTTTGTCGTTTCCTTGGCCTTAGAGGGTGCGGTTGTTGGAGCTGACTTCTTCGGTTGCACTTCTAGGCCCCGATGATTGCTGCATTGGTAGCAATATCCTTCTTCTTAGCCTTCTTCTCGGCAATATTGTAGACAATAGTGTGAATTACCCTCGCAGGTGGGCGTGTATAGTCATCCTTCTTCGTGTAAGTCATATTGTGATGGTGTGTTCAGAAAAAGTAGCATATGCTATTTGCTTCTCGGTGTATGGCCCTGCGTTGGAGGTTTTGGCTTATGGAAATGATCATAGTTGTGTTTACACCGCAACGACGTGCCGTGCATGCAAACAGTAAGATCCCAAGGACGGGGGGGGGGAACCTTTGGTACTTTTGGGAGGGGCAACTGGGATGAGGACTCTTGAAATGCTTCCGGTAGGGTGCATTCCAAGTCTTAGGGGCGGAGCGGCGGCGCTGGAGATGGAGATGGACTGGAGATGTCGTGGTCGACGTCGTACCCATGGGGTGGGTGGCGACATGTGATCGGTAGGAGGAGGTGATGGTGGCTGCGATCATTTGGAGGAGGTGATGGTGACCACTCGGACGTAGTACTAGGAGGCTACCCACAGCGACACAGTCTTCTTCTTTTCGAGAGAATGGTTTCTCCAGCACCTCTGCAGTGTAGCCCCATCACCTCCGATTTCGAGCTCCAATGTCTCCTGCGGTACAACTGAATCCACCCGACACGACATAGCCAGTGGAATCGATTGCAATGCCATGTTGCGGCTCACCTTCAGGTCCAAATGCGAGTAAGACATAGCCAGACCAGCCACCGCACGGACATGTTCCTGAACACCACAAAGATCACAAGGTGTTTGCTCCTTGATTCCATCCACGGGGTCGCCAGGACCGCCATCTATCATCCGTGTAGTAGGGGCCTCCGAGTCGGCCACGCTGCTGTCTCGTCGTTGAGATAGCGGTATTATCTGGTTGGCGCCTGTCCTTTTAGTTCATTTATCTCCCAGCTGCTCTTCTTGAATCTCCTTTCGCGTCAAGTTGGCGTTGGAACTCGGCCATCCCGTCATTCTGCACCTCCACTGCGCTTTTTAGCTCTCGCTCGGCTTCTATAGTCTCCGCGTCGTTGAAACCCAGCGACCACGGAACACTAGGGCCGAAGCCTCTTGTTGTCCTCCCTTCTCGGGATTACCGAGGACAAGCGTCAGAAGTCTTTCTCTCTATCGGGAGCAAACTTTAGTTTTCCGCGTAATTTCTCGTCACTTTAATCCATTCTTCCCTGGTACCCTAACCCTTTGTCACTTTCAACAATGTTCCCTGTCTTCATATCATACTCACGGCCATGCGAGGAACCATTCCGAGCCCTAGTGTCCCCATCCTTCTCGCTCACGGTTCTGGAGTGATCCCATTCCAGCTGCATCTCAGCCTCTTGTGCATCCCACTTAGGCATGGCTACTTCGTAGCCCCCTCGCGCCCGTATGATGGTGATATTTCTTTTCGCTTGCATTCTTCTTGTTTTTCTTTGACAGGTTCACAGCCTCCTCTGATTCTTTGTACTTCACAAATTCTTCCCACTTATGCTCCTGCTTCGCTAGGTAGTTTCGAATCGGAGGCTTCTTCTCGGCCTTATAAGCTTTCCATAACCGGTTCTTGTACGCTCGGAAAAGTTCCCCCATCTTCTTAAGAGCCCATTTCTTCACTAGCGCCCTCTGCTTGGCTCAGAGTCCGATCCCAAATTTGGCAAAGTGAAATGTGACATGAGGTCGTCAAAAAGTGTGTTCTTGGTACCTATCGGCAATCTTCGGACACATTCTGGTCTTGTTCCATTCTCCTAACGTGATCGGGATATGATCTCTAACCACAACTCCGCACCGATTCTTACTCGACACTCGCGGGTGCACGGTTGGCCTTCGGTGATATAGCTTCAATGTTGAAGTGGTCTCTTTTGCCCAGTCTCTTTGCCGGGCCTCGTTTCTCCAACTTATCTTCGGAGGCCTAAGAGAATAAAAATCAGTTAATTTTATACATATGTACATATAGAATTGTGTGCCTCAGGCCCAGTGGCGTATACCTCGTCATGACCGTGCCGTCGGCTTCTCCATCACCGAACGCCGGCGCTTCTCCGATCACCGGAGCCGTGGCTTCTCCATGATCACCGGAGCCGCCGGCTTCTCCATGATCACGGAGCCGCCGGCTTCTCCATCACCATCGCGGATTATGTTCTCGAAAATGTCTTCCTTCGAAGTCCCGTTCGAATGGATCCATTGTTTCTGCAAAAATTAAATCGATAAGTACATGTTCTAACCCTAACCCTAATCAAACACTAAGCAAACCCTAACCCTACATAACCAAACACTAAACTAACCCTAACACTAATCGGGCGTCGGTGGTTTGCCGGGAGAGAAGGTGTTTGCGAGAGAGAAGAGGCAGTATAAGCGAAGTGTTGTTCGCGAGAGGGTGTCGGCGAGTGTTGGCGTCGGTTGTTGCGAGAGGGGAGAGGTGTCGGCTAGTGTTCGCGAGGGAGAGGGTGTCGGCTAGTGTTCGCGAGAGAGGGGTGTCGGCTAGTGTTCGCAGATGGAGAGGGGTGTCGGCGAGTGTTCGCGAGAGGGAGAGCGGTGTTGGCGAGTGTTGTTCGCGAGAGTTATTGCGTCGATTGTTTACAAACTAACTAATATAAAATTTAAATTAATACAAAAATTTAATCTAACTAATTACAAGATTTGAATTAATACAAAATTTAAACTAAGTAACTACAAAATTCGAATGAACTATGTACACAAATTTAAACTAATTAACTAATACTAAATTTAATCTAAATACTAATACTAATACTAACTAACTAATACTAACTAATAATAACTAACTAATACTAACTAATAATAACTAACTAATACTAACTAATACTAACTAAACTAAACTAACTAACTTAATAAAAAAATTAATAAAAAACTTAAAGAAAATCAAGGCCGGGGCATGGCGCCGGCCGGCACCGTCGGCCGCGCGCGTTGGCGGAGGGTGACGCGGCTACCTGTGGCGCATCGGCGGCGGCGGCGGCACCGACGAGCAGCCGCGCCGCCGATGAGGGCGGAGCGGAGGCGGCGCGAGGAGGCGCGGCGAGAGCGGCGAGACGGCGCAGAGGGCGCTTCGGCGGCCGGAGGCGAAGAGGCGGCGGCCGGAGGCGAGAGAGATGGCCGGCGGCGGCGGGGAAATTTGGCAGCCTGGCGGCGCAAATTTTCTAAGTGCTGGCCTCCGGGGTGTCGCGGGTGGGGGCTCCGCCCGCGGGGTTAGGTATTTATACCTAACCCCTTTTGTCGCGGGTCGTGCCACGGCCCGCGATAAAAGGCCTTTTATCGCGGGTCATGCCACCACCCGCGATAAAAGGGGGGTCCTTTTATCGCGGGCCGTGGCTCGACCCGCGACAAAAGTGGGAGGGAGCTGATCCGCGCCATGTGCATCCAACGGCTCCGGGCGTTTGAATCCAACGGCTGGGCCGTTGGACGCGGATCAGCCCCTGGAGCTGTTTTTTTTTCTGTTTTAAAAATAAACCGTGCTTTATCTATTTTAACTTAATAAAACTATTATTTCAATAACTTTTAAATGGTAACTCAAATAGAAAAGTTTTATATATGAAAATTGATCAGAAATCCAATGAACATGAATATGACATCCATATAACTATTTGCATCTCGCATCATATGAAACGGATAGTCGTGTATGTTTCACCCCTGCCCCGCCGCCCCCTCGTCGCGTCCGTGCCACGTGTCGCCACCGCTTCCCCGTGCCTCGCCCCGCCGACGTGCGCGTGTAGCCACCGCTGACACGTGCCATGCCCCGCGTGCGCTATATAGAGCGCGAGGCGCAACCACACGTCGCCACCGCCTCCGCTCATTCATCTCCGGGATGCCTCCACGTCGTCGAGGGGCGTCCGGTTTCCGTGGCGTTCGAGTGCGCCCGAGCGGTAGGTTCACACGCCGAGATCGCGTCGGTGGCTTCCGCCTCACCCTCGGCACGTACAACACGCCGGAGGAGGCGCGCGGCGCTTAGCGGCGTGGCGTGGCGGCGGCCGGGCACGACATGAACTTTCCGGATGTTGAATCGCTAGAGAGGCGGGTTCCTCGGCGCGCGCCACCTCGTCGACACGAGGACCATCGCCGGCATCGCCAGGTGCAGCGCGGGGATCGCCATCGCCCGGCGCGACGAGCGGTTGATGCACCGTGGAGGGCGCAGCCCCCCGACGCGTTCTTTGCTAACCTTAGGGCACAACGCAGGTCCAACAGGCGCCACCGTCGGGCCGTCGCCGCCTTCGAGCTCGAGAACCCGAATACAACTTGGACCGAAAACGACCCTCGGTGGGATGACATTTGGACGGAGACAACCTCCGACGACGAGTAGAGACTAGACTAGTAATTTATCTATTTTATTGTAATTTCAAATAAAGTCGTTGTCGGTTGTTTTTGTTCAATAAAGTGGTTGACACGAAATTTATTACGATTGAACTGAAATTAAAGTGACAACTGAAAAAAAATAAGATACATGGCCAGATTCGAATGTTGGAGCCATTCAATCATAGTCGTGCCTAGTCTATATCGCCACGTAGTCATCAAAGTCGCCGACGTCATCGTCGCTAGCATCGGGGTCGCCGGTTGTCGAACCTCGGCGGTGACCACGTGTGGGCTGGGATTGAGGGTAGCGCAGGCGGGGCCACGATAGGCCATGGCGCTCTGGAGAGTCCGGCCACCACATCCGACGGCCGGCCTCGTTGAAGTTCGAAGGAGGCGGGCCGTCCTCCCCGTACACACAGCAGCCTCTCACGCCGATTGATGAAGAAGTTGTCCCAAGTCGGGCTGTAGTCGGGATGCCACTGGGGATTCCTCCGCTGCTCCGGCGTGAGCTCGAAATAGTAGTGGTTCGTGATGGCCATCTCGCGTGGCACACCTACAGGGATAGGAGGGACCGGTACGCCTCCGACGCTCAGCAACCAGTCGGTCGCGGTAGCCGGGCGGGCGGGGGAGTTCGAGGCGCAAAGCGCCTCCGCCTCCCGGGGTGTTAGACATACGATGGAAGCCATGGGAGAGAGTGATGAGGTTTGCAGATATGAGTCCAAGCCTACATATATATAGTGGAAAAATGGCGGGAATGCGGGAAGAAAATAGGCGGGAACGAAGAGGCGCGCGAAACTTTCATCCCGGGTGGAGGCTCAAACCGGGACAAACTGGGAGGCTTATCTAGGAGGGCCTTATCTGGGGGGATGATGTGCGGTAACCTTTTGTCACGGTTGGTGGTGCAAGCAGGACTAAAGTTGTCGATGAGATAAGATGTGTCGGTAACTTTTTGTCACGGTTGGTGGTTACATAGGACTAAAGTGTCGGCAGATAAGGACGTGGGTGGAGCCCCGCCGCCGATGAGATAAAGCATGTAGCACACGACGCCCTGGTCGAAGGAACAAGACAAAGTAGAAGTGGTGCCGTGCCTATAAAAGAGGAGCATCGCCTTGCCAAGCGGATCAACAAGCCAAGCACACTTTCATTCCCATGGATGAAGGAAAGGGTTGGGAAATCTCTGTGGCGTAGCTTCTCGAAGATGTCGTTGGTGCACACGCCCTACGGCATCTTCGGAAGCCTCCCGGAAAATTTCCAAGCCCGTGAAATTTCCCTCTAACAGTGTTGGGGAAAGGGTTCTCATTATTACATAAATGTAGAGATTGTCTTGGGAACTATATATGAAGAATACATTATTACATCGCCATCTAGTGTTGTGATCTTCTACGCCGTAGCCATGGAGAATCTTCATCATTTAGTAAGATGCTTGGGTCAATTTTCACCGTGAAGGGCGGAATTTCTTTAAACTTATTATAATCTTCGGACATGTCTGTCTTCTCATCCACTCCCACGATGTTTCTTTTCCCGAAAGAACTATGTGGCGCTTGGCTCCTCGGATGTATTCTTTTTGTTGATTTCTTTTCTTGATTTGCTAGACATGTCCTTCATGTAGAAAACTTGCCACCTCGCCGGCTAGGACAAATGGCTCGTCCCGTGTACGCAGGATTGTTGGGATCCACTGTTATCATACCGTACTTATCGTCAATATGTATACCGCTGAGCTTCACCCATTTGCACCGAAACAAAGGGACCTTAAAAGTGGGACCATAGTCAAGTTCCCATATCTCCTCTATGTATCCATAATATGTGGTGGTTTGCCCATTCTCGGACACCGCTGTTTTGGTTGGTGCTCTTTTTATCTTGGTCGATCGTGTAAAATGTATTCCCATTTATCTCGTACCCTTGGAATGTACATATGTTTGAAGATGGTACTTTGGCCAACAAGAACAGCTGGTCCACAACAATGGGTCATTAATGAGATGTCTTTGCAACCAACTCGAAGGTATTCATGTGTTGACGTGGTAATCAAGGACTCGGGCTGGCCGGTTTATTTCTCGTAAAGCATTCTTATGTTTCTCGATGTACGGAGCCACCAAGATGGAATTGTATAGAACGTGTAGTGTGCTTGATTGAAATAAATCTTGTCCCCCTGCACACCATTGATTTCCTTCCTAGTGTGCCTTTTCCAGTCAGCCTCCCCTCATACCGAGATTCAGGAACACCAATCGGCTTAAGGTCAGGAAGAAAGTCAACACAAAACTCAATGACCTCCTCAGTTCCACAGCCCTTTGAGATACTTCCTTCCGGCCTAGCTCGGTTATGAACATATTTCTTTAAGACTCCCATGAACTTCTCGAAGGGAACATATTGTGTAGAAATACAGGACCGAGAATTCTAATCTCTTCAACTAGGTGAACGAGGAGGTGCGTCATAATATTGAAGAAGGATGGTGGGAACAACAACTCGAAGCTGACAAGACATTCGACCACATCTTCCTGTAATCCTGACAAAGTTTCTGGATCCATTACCTTCAGAGATTGCGTTGAGGAATGCACATATCTTCACAATGGCTAGTCGAACATTTTCTGGTAGAAGTCCCCTCAATGCAACCGGGAAGCAATTGTGTCATAAGCACGTGACAGTCATGGGACTTCAGGTTTTGGAATTTTTTCTCCTTCATATTTACTATCCCCTTTATATTCGACGAGAAACCAGACGGAACCTTGATACTGAATAGGGCTTCAAAAAAGATCTCCTTCTCTTGTTTGGTAAGAGCGTAGTTGGCAGGCCCTAAACTGCCCTGGATGTTTGCCGTTTCGTCCTTTATGAAGTTCCTGGTCCTCCCGTGCTTGGTGTATCTTTTTCTTTCCATACACGCCCAGAAAACCTAGAATATTCACACAAAGATTCTTGGTCAGGTGCATCACGTCGATTGCAGAGCGGACTTCCAGGAATTTCTAGTATTCTAGCTCCCAAAAATAGATTTCTTCTTCCACATGGGCGCGTGTCCGTCGCGTCTTTCGGAACAGGTCCACTGCCTGGACCCTTTCCAAAGATAACATTTAAATCCTTGACCATGTCAAATATATCAGCACCACTACGGGGGACAGGCTTCGGACGGTCTGCCTCGCCATCGAAATGCTTTCCTTTTTTCCTTAAGGGATGCTTGCGCGGAAGGTAACGACGATTGAACGGGTACACAACTTTTCTGCTTTTTCCCAAATATTTACTTTCAGTCTCATCTAAAGGTGTGTGCATGCATTGTATCCTTTGTTCGTCTGTCCTGAAATGTTACTTAGAAAGGCCAATCATTGATGGTTACGAATAGCAACCCTCGTAGGTCAAATTCTTGCTCGGTGTGCTCATCACACCTGGTTTGGCCCACAACTCCAAAAGTTCATAGACTAATGGCCTTAGGTACACATCAATGTCGTTGCCCGGTTGCTTTGGGCCTTGGATAAGCACTGGCATCATAATGAACTTCGCTTCATGCACAACCAAGGAGGAAGGTTGTAGATACATAGAGTCACGGGCCGAGCTGTGACTGCAGCTCTGCTCCCCAAAAGGATTCATGCCATCTGTACTTAGACCAAAGTATAAGTTCCTTGCCTCACCTGCAAAATCCGGAACTCTCTCCCGATGTTTCTCCACTGCCGACCATCAGCGGGTGCCTCAACATCGCGTCTTTCTTGTTCTTCCATGTGCCATCGCAACACCTGGGCATGCTCTTTGTTTCGAACAAACGTTTCAACCGTGGTATTATTGGAGCATACCACATCACCTTCGCAGGAACCCTCTTCCTGGGTGGCTCGCCCTCAACATCACCAGGGTCATCTTTTACGATCTTATACCGCAATGCACCACATATCGGACATTTATTCAAATTCTCGTACTTCTCACCGCGGTAGAGGATACAGTCATTAATGCATGCATGTATCTTACGCATCTATCCTAGAGGGCAGACAAGCTTCTTTGCTTCATATGTACTGACGGGCAATTCATTATTTCTTGGAAACAACTTCTTTAATATTATCATCAATTTCTCAAATCCCGAGTCAGTCACACCGACCTCTGCCTTCCATTTCAGCAATTCCAATATGCTACCCAGCTTTCTATGCCCATCTTCACAACCTGGGTACAACAATTTGTGGTGGTCCTCTAACATCTTGCTGCAACCTCTCCTTATCCGTGCCACAGTCTCTTGCATCAGAAATGGCCCGACGAAGATCATCATCAACGGGATCATCTGATGCCCTTCTCCTCCTTCTTCTTCATTGTCGTCCATTGCGGTATCAAAGCATTCAGAGAACATAGATCGGTACTGGTCATCATTATCTTCTTCCTCATCGCCGTCTTCCATCATAACCTCTTCTTCTCCGTGCTTGGTCCAAACATTATAGCTGGACATGAATCCAAACCGAAGCAGGTGGCTCTTAATGTCTCTTGAGAAAGAGTAATCCTTCTCGTTCTTACATTTTAGACATGGACAGCACATAAAACCTTGCTTCGACTTGTTGGCCTCGGCCACAAGCAGGAAAGAATTCACGCCCTCTCTGGGGGCACATCGGTTACCGTACATCCATGGATGACTCATCTGCATCATAAGTATAATTATATATGTATCAGATGCAATCACCTTGCTAAAATTAGTATTGTACGGACTATGCATATATATATAGTCGAGAAAATAGTTGCTAACCTTTTAGGATCAAAAAAAGGAGAAATCTTATCAAATAAAACCAAGTGGCATCCCTCTCACAAGCATTCCATCAAACACCTCTTGTGCACATGTAGAAAAAATGAGCTAGCATACACCTCCACCTTCACCACCAAGGAAAAAATGAGGTGGGGTGGGCTGGGCTTCTATATATATAGGCATGGCCCTTTTATTCGCCAGTGATTACGACCCGCGACAAAGGGGTGCCGACAGGAGGCGCCAGCCCTTAGACCCCTTTTGTCGCGGGTCGTAATACGGCCCGCGCCAAAAGGGCGCGACAAAAGGACCTGCCCGCTCCACATGGTTTCGGGGCGACGTGGCCAGGCCATTTGTCGCGGGTGCATGCGCGCCCGCAACAAAAGGCTCCCACGGAAGCCCTGTTTTCCACTAGTGTGCACATGCATGCCTCCATGAACTTCAGGAGCAATTTCCATACGGAAATAAATACCTGCACCTTCTCAGAACTGAAAACATGTAGATAGGCTAGAGCTTCACACTGTACTCACTAGCTCCCTCAGAAAATAGACATTACAGATGCGGGCTACTTTCTCCCGATGTCTCCAATTAGATGTTATAAATGGGTCTAGATTTTCATGTATCTCTTTAATAGGCGTATGTAAACAACAGTTTATTTGTGTATGTAAACAAATCTGCAATAAGTAATTTGGGACAGAGAAAGTATTTGTTGCTATTATGCAAACGCCAACCAACGGTTTTGAAATATTTGTTTCTATTATCTACACATGGTCAAACCGATACAAAGTGACAAAGAGACCCTCTCGCACAACAGATGAACATTTTTTTTAAAAAAAGTAGAAGAAGAGCCAAAACCTGCTACCGGTAACACCGGAATGAGACCGAGGAGAATAGAGCTCCACGATGTCGGTAGGATCTTCACTTGGAGCCCTAACAAGAAGAAGATACCCCCCCCCCACCCGGTGCCTCCAAGAGGGTACGACACCCGCAGGCATATCTGCCGTTGGCGTCAACACGCTGAGTTTCACCCAAAACACCTTCACACACTCCTGCTAAAACGGGCCGTCAACAGTGGGCGATGGAGAAGGAGAAATGGATGCGGAATACCGCATCCATACCCTCGAATCCATCATATATATTGGCTTTGCGGGCCGCTGTAAGGTTCCCCACATCGAGTTTACCGATGTTGGCCACGATGCCGCTTCTGTTCAACCGTTTTTTGGCCAAAAAGGGGAAAACGCGATGCGGGCTGGTTTTCCATATCTTCTAGAGATGCTCTGAAGGTGGTGGATCAAAACTCGACTTTGGGGATGAAAATATAATGCATTGTATGGGTCACTCGATGTAGAGGCCGAATTCATGTGCGACGTTTTCTAGGGTTTCGATTGTTTCCGTCCTTTAGCATAGGGTTAGAAGTTGTCTGATGCAGTTACTTTTGTGGGACATGTGGCCTTGGGTTTTTTTTTCCGTGTCGGTGATGGATTTTGCGTTACAAATAGGATGCATTGTATGGGTCACTCGATGTAGAGGCCGGATTTCGTTCCCCTTTGCCAAAAAAAGGGGATTATAATAGAATCGGAGTTTATTAATTGATGGCAGGGAAACTTTTGCTTTCATTCCTTTTGGTGATGAAAAGTGGTCCATAGTAAATAAATATTATCAAGGATTCAAATTCTCCAAATGAAAACATCGTTTTGTCTGGAGAGAGTGTAGTAAGGCAAAGGAAAATTTCTTGCATTCTTTTAACATTTTGGCTGCGACGTTGAAGTTTGTCCAAACATCAAACTAAATCAGTGCCAAGCTGAAAGTTCCTGCATGCATGAACATCTGCTAACAATCAATGGATTCATTAGTTATAAGTACTAGTTGAATGCCCGTGCGTTGCTACGGTCATTTTTTCTCCTGGCAACATATGTCATCGACTCATCGTAGTGCGCATTATGGACATAAGAATTCTAGCCATATAGTATTGTAGAAACATTATATATTCCTCATTTCATGATTTGTATTTCAATACTCCCTCCATATATACTGTTTTAATAATGTTTTAATACGAGAAAATAATCATTAGTTCGTTAAAAAATATGAGATATATGTAATAAAATTTATACCATTTTAATTTTTTCTCAAAGTGCATATTACCATAATAAATTGGTGTGGAGGGAGTAAACAGTATAGTCCATTGTTGAGCATGTGTAATGCAAATTTTTCCTAAGCTTGTAACCATCATGCGAGAGCAATAGTGGGTAGCATGAAGAATTCATGTGGAAAACAACAAAATTGTAATGAGCCAATTCTTTACCTTCCCATAAAATCTTACAACACCAGACACTTCCATTGAGATGGATACATGATCATTATCTTTGATGTTACTATTATGTTTAAGTTTACATCCTTGTGGTGAATTTTAGAGGAATTCCCATATTTTTTGAAACACCAATAGGTGATCTATGTGCCTTAGGTTGCAGTTGGACGTAGGCTCCACAGGCCCACTTAGCCGCGCCGTGAAAAAACCGGTTGGTGGCGTCGCGGATTTCCTGCTTCGTATATGTGGGCCTTGGAGAAGATTTCCACGTAGCTTTCTTGGCCCGCTTGTTTGGCCCGCACCGCACACCATGAGTCGATGAGATATCGATAGGTCACTCCTTCGCTGCCCACCCATTCATCCCCACCTGCGGGCTGCGGCGTCGACGCCTCCGCTCGTCGTCCCTCCCCAGACTGCAACCTCCCCGTCGTCCTCGAAGGTCGGCCAACCGGCGTTGTTCCCTTCACCACCTGCGGATGGAGGAGGATGAGGAGATGCAGGTCGGCAGACGGGTCGGCCTCGCCGTGGATGTAGGAGTGCGCGATGAGCCTGTGGAGCAGCTCGAGCGCGGCCTCGGCGAGCTTGGCGCTGCCAGAGGTCGGGGTGGAGTGGGTGGGTGGGGGCCGTTGGAGGCGGCCGAGGATGGCCTTGGCGGTGTGGGAGAGCTTGGAGTGCGCCTTGTTGCGCCAGGAGGCGTTCTTGACGAGCTTGTCGAGGAAGGGCACGAAGGCCTCTTGCCTGCGGTATTAGAATCCGTAGGCGCACGAGAGGGTGCGCCACGAGTTGGAATTACGTGGCGCACGGGGTCGCCACAGAATAGACTCTGTGGCGCACCATTGATAGTGCGCCACAAAATTGATTTTGTGGCGCACTACCTTTCCATGCGCCACAGAATATTTATAAGTTTTGTGGCGCACTGCCAGTTCATGCGCCACAGAATGTTAATTTTTGGATTTTCGAATTTTTTCCATTTCTGCAGTATATAGTGGTATTGCACAGGAAATATAGAGATATATATAAGAAATACATAGCACATTCCAGAAATAACAGAATTACTCACAAATGACACACAAATGACATGATACACACAAGTCTTCATCATTACATCATTTAGATCCAAATTACACAAGTAGAAATGTGTTTGATCGTCGCATACACATACATGTGTGTTCATCTCGTCTCATATGCACATGCATCGCCACCTAGACTAAAGTAAAGTAGAGTACAACCGCGGTGGCGGTGAGTAAGAGGGGGACCAAGAACTTCAGCCGGTTCTTCTTCTTGCCCACGTGTGCCCTCCACTGTGCTACCGCCTCCTCTCTAGTCGCGTATCCCTTGTAGCTGTTCCCGCTGAACTTGTGCACCTGTTCGAGACAGTCCTGCCACTCCTCGTAGACACCTGGAACCCGACCCTTGTACACAACGTACGTCGGCATCTCTATTGACAAGGGCATATTAGTATATCATATTAGTACATCATGCATATATATATATGTTGATAAATATTAGACCAAAGTATATAGTAAAGTTGAGCACGGCAACAATAAGTTTGCGACACGCACACACAAGACGACGTCCACCGATACACATAAACCGATGAACATAGTACTTAGAGTTTAATTACGACCCACACAAAAGACCACGTCCATCGATATATATACAAACTAACCGATGAAGATAGCTAGTTTATCACACACTAAGTCAAGGCTCGCAGGGCTCCGGGAACGGCTTGTACAGATCTTTTGTAATCCACGTCCTCGTGTCACCCTGCGCTTTGAGGCGTTGCTCGATGTCCCTCTTGCATAACGCTCTACCCTGGTGCAAGGGCCCTCCCCCTGTGGTGACGTCTTGAGTGATGATATGTGATATCTTGACCCTGGTATCCTGGAAGTCTTCTCTGAGGTCATCATCGTTGATCCGCGCCAACTTTTCGGCCCATCCTCGGAGAGCAGATGGTAAACGCAAGTTCTGGCTATCCCGGACAAACCCTTTTAGGTGATGCATGACATAGAAGGCGTCCAGAGCGCCGGCTGCTTGACACAGGGGAACTCGAACAAGTGCTTGAACTTGTGTTTACCATCATCCCTGAAACATTCCGCCTTTTCTTTGAAGGCGCCTCCCTTTTTGAAGTAGCCCTCGAGAGCATCATCTAGCACACCCCTTATGGCGTAGTTCTTCTTTTTCGCACTCGAGTCGAAATAGGTGGCAAGAAAACTTCGGGGCAATGGAGATGAGTACGCGGTGCGTGTCTCTGCGCAACACAAATTTGGATCGAGGTTGGAAATGAGCAATGGAAAAGAAATTTATTACAGGGCTAGCGGATGTGTACTTACTCGGGAAAGTAAGCCAAGAGGATGTTGTCCTTCCTCTTGTTGTCCAAGAAGCACTTGTAGGTACAACGAAGCCCGTACCCGCACCGCTGATAAGTTCAACCGCTTTCACGCATGTAGTAAGGATCCGCTATCGCGACGGTACTCTCTCTCTTGATCTTCATCGCCAGATTGAGCGCGAATAGGCGGACCAAGTTATAGTCAGCCTTCTCGCGTGGAATAGCTTGAAGATGTCCTCGTACGCTATAAAGAATATATCCGCGGGGACATCGGTGACGAAGCCCACATCTCTTGGCACCCTGACCGTGAAGACAGGGTAATTTGGATCTTTGTCCTTAAGAGGATACTCTCTAGGACCAGGATACCTGCGAGAGGGCATAGCTCGGAAGCAAGGTGTAGCAGCTCCGGACCCGGTATTGGTTTGCCAGCTTCATGCATTCTGGTCAAGCCATCTGGGAGGTACCATGGAGTCCCGATGACGGATCGTCGGAGGTGGCTGGCTCGCAGACTTCTCCTTGTTCTTACTAGGTCTTTTACGGGGCTTCTTGAGCAACGGGCCCCGACGCTTCAACCGCTCGTTGACCTTGTTGATCAGCGTATTGGGGCTGAAGATGTTTGCGCGGTTGGCTCTTGTATGCTGCCGGAGCGTCTCTTGAGAGAAGCCGCGGAACACCAGGCGCTGTTTGGTTGCCTTGGGTGGGCCAGCTGGTTGTCGCGAACGCGGTATGCTTCTTCATCCGCGCCCGCCATGTACAAATCATCTATGTCGGCGCCGGTGTTGAGGTAGGCATCGACGTCTACCGGCCCATCATCATCGATGTCATCTTCATTGGGTGATGGGATGGGCGATAGCGGTGCGGCGGCCTTGCCTTTAGGCTCCGCCGGTGGCGGTTGAGGCAGAGACTCTCCCAGCAGTTTCTTGTGGCGGCTTGTTGTGGCGGTGACGACGGGAGGAGCTGCCTCCGAGCGAGGCGGCCGGATGATCGAGAGGCGCCGGTGGAGCGACCCCCAAGACGGATCTGGGTCTTTGGCCATACCATGGTATAGCCATGGCAGTTCTCAAGCGTCAGGTGCTCGTCGGCTCCCTCGGGCTGTATTGGGGGTCCATGTCTTCGCACCCGGCAACACGACCAAAGTGACCTTGGGACGTTGGCGTCCATAGCCACGGTGTGCAACGTGGTGCTCTTCGGTTGTATGATCATTCCCGTGGCAACATCCTTCAACTCGCCGCCGGGCGCGCAGTGAAGGAGCACGCAAGGAGTGTCCTGAGTAATGTTGGGCATCATTAATTAGATAGCCGGGTATCAAACGCATGAAGGAGATGGCATGGAATAACTAATTAGTTAAGTACCTTGGTGATGGCGTTGAGCTGTGCTAATGTGGAGACAGTGGCGGCCGGCCTATCAATCTTCGGGGGCTCGGGTGCATTATGAAGCACCGCCGCCGGCTGCGCCTTGGTAGCCTCGGCAGGATCAGGGGGCACCGGTTCATCCAACTCCATCGGCTGCCCCGCGGCGATGGTGGGCGGCGGGGTAACCAGATCCGGAGATGGCGACGCGTTGAAGATCGAGTTGCTGGCCCCGGCGCTAGGCACTTTTATCGACCCCCCCGACCGGCCGCATTCCACGCAGCTATCCCCTCGATGACCTGAGGGGGCAGGAAATCGCGGAGCTTCTTCTCGAAAAGCTTGTCCACCTCATCTTTGTCCATCGAGTTTGCCTGTTTTTCCTCGAGCATGGAGACCTTCTTCCTCAGCTCTTCCACCTCGGCTTTATCCTCTTCTGACATCGCGCTCCTCCTTCTCTTCTTGCTGTTTTCCTCTTTGTAGTACTCGCGAAACTTCATGCTTGTACCAAAGCCGCAGACACGTCCAGCCGACGTCGGCGGCTTGGATACTGGCCTCTCCTTGAGGATATTCAACGCCCTGTTGAAAGGCGTGTCCCACGGCTCCGTCGAGCCCTGGGACGACGATTCGGCCTCGGGGAGATCGGCCTTCGCCAACTGCTCGTTCTGCAGACAAGGATAGGGTGAACACATTTAGGGCATTGCATTCACGTCATATATGTAATATGTGCAGCAATGGACCGCGCGAGTAAATTCCCTTACCAGCTTTTCCTCGAACTTCCTCACGTCGTCATGCTCGGTAACGAATTCCATTGTCTTCCTGTCCAGAGTGTAGCGGGCCGGACAAAGTACCTCACCTGCAGGTCCGTAATTTTCAACCATGGGTTCGGTTTCCCAGCACGTGCAAGTTCTTCGTCCTCCTTTTCCCAAATGGGAATCTTTCCTCTATAACCGCCGCTTCCAAGGTGATGTGCTCCTAAGTTGAGCTCATGCATTTGTCTACCCCACTCCGTCCATGCTTTCGCATCGTCGCTATCCAGCCGCTCCTTGAATATCTGGAACTCTGCTTCATCGAGCATCGGCTCACCCTTCTTAATACTCTCAAAGCTTTCACCTTTGTCGATCTTGGCCTTCACCCGGCTTTTCCAGCTGCTCAGGGCGTTGCTCATCTTCGTGATGGCCAATTTATTCACCGGGTTGGATCTTTCCAAGTTATTGTATGGCGCCGGGAACTTGTACCGTCGGTGAAGCTTCTGAAGGCAGAGCTCAACCAAATGCTCATTGCCTTCACCTCGGATTTTCACCGTGTTGATCGACATGCTTTCCGGACCACCCGAGTTGCATGCCGTACCCAGCGGCAACACCTCGGCTCCTGTGGTTGGAGACAATGTGATCTCGTGGTGGTGTTGGCGAGCACCGTCGGCTTCCGATCCTCCGCGGCTTCTTCTTCTTCTTAGCGGCGGGTTGCCGCCCGTCAGCCTCCCCGACGCCGTCACCCCCGTGTGGGCGGCGCCGTCGGTGGTGGGTTCATACTCCTCCTCCTCCCCGCTTCAGTCATCCGACGGTCAGCTCCGACTTCCTCCGCCGCCAAGTCCACCTCCTCCTCCTCTTGTCGGGGGGCCGAATTCCCCGAACTCGACGTTCGCCGCTCTGGCTTCCTCTTCGAGGGTCATTGCGGCCTTAGAAGTGCCGGCCACGTTGTCGTCGGCCGACATATTTGCAATTTCTATAAAGAAGAGGATGAAATCTATTAGTACAATTGTCGGCCGGAAAATTCGGCATGACCTTTGCTAATTTTTGGACATAGGAGCCCCATTTCTCAACCGAAACGGAAGTGAATCAACGTTTCGGGAGAAATGGGCAGCTCATTTGAAGTCCCTGCAACATATAATGCAACATATACAACACCATCACCATCACCATCACATACACACCATCCCCACCATATATCACCAGCATACACACACCATCAGGTCCATCACCATCACCAGCACATACACACCATCCCCACCATCACCATCACCAGCACATACACACCACTACTGCACTTATACAACAACAGCAGCAGTAATAAAATTTTATGATAGCAACAATTGCACTTATACACTTATACAGCAGCAGTAATAAAATTGTGTGTACAGCAGCATCACATACTGCCAATATAATGCACACTACTGCCAATATAATGCTCCATACACACCACTACTGCATGCCACTACTGCCAATATAATGCTCCAGTATACATGTACTGCCAATATGTGACTTAAGTATCCAGAGAAGAATAGAGAAGCAAAGCAAGTATTCTATACTAGGGGTTGTGATGCTTTAATTTCACAGTGCAAATATTCTATACTAGGGAGAAAACAAAACTGGAACCACTTGAGAAGGCCATTATGAACCACTTGAGCATGCATACCACCAGCAACAACAGCAGCCACCAACAACATGCAACAGCCAAGCAACAACACAAGTATATGCAACAGCCAAGCAACATGCAACAGCACAAGCAACAGCACAAGTCCTCAAGTCCTCAAGTCTGAACAGCACAAGTCCTGAAAAGAAAATAGCTCTAGTATATGCAAAGTCTGAACAGCACAAGCCAAGCAACATGCAACAGCACAAGCAACAGCACAAGTCCTCAAGTCCTCAAGTCTGAACAGCACAAGTCTAGTATTTGGTTTATAATTTCTTACAAAGCTGGATCCATCTGTATCCAAAATATATATCCAAAATATATAGCCAGTAATAAAAAGAAAATAGCTCTAGTATATGCTGAATCAAAGAATGACAAAGGCACTGACTTCACAAGTCCTCAAGTCTGAACATTCTATATGCTGAAAAAACCATTGATTTACACATTGCTTGCTTGCTTGCTTAGATACTGGTTAGTAATTGAGAAAAAACCAAGTATGAGAAAAAACCATTGCTTGCTTGATTTACTCATTGCTTGCTTGCTTGTTACTCATTGAGAAAAAACCAAGTATGAGAAAAAACCATTCATAAAATAAGCAAAGGCACTTCTCTGGTTAGTAACTGTAGCATTTTAGTGTACTGTAGCATATCAAAATACTGTAGCCTATCAGAAAATGTGTGCATTTTATTTTGTAGTATTAACCAGGGCATTTTATTTTGTAGTATTGATTATTTAAGAATAACATTGATTTGATTGGTGAAATGTGTGCATCCTATCTGGCTTAATTAGGTAGTTAGAGCTGTTTTGTGATCTTCTTTCCTCTGTCTAGATGAACATAAATACAGTGGGAGTGGCAAATAGTGATCATGGAGGCTACACTTATGGGATGATCATGGAAGCAATGAGTATAGAAATGGCTACAAGTATAATTTACTTGCAATAAACTAACCTAGCTACTGCCACTATCAATTATATTCTTCAATGGAATTCAGTTAACTCTTCAATGGAATTCAGTTAACACTATAAATGCAGAACATTATATTCAGACTTGCATTTTTGCTTGTGTACTGTAGCATATCAGAAATACTGTAGCCTATCAGAGAATGTCTAGAAATTTTGTTTGCTCATTTTATTTGCTCATTTTATAATTCAGTTTGCTCCTCTGACTGAAATTTAGTGACATATTGTTTACTAAGTTAATCCTAGTCACAAGCAAGCACTGCAAGCAAGCAGATATGAACCAGTAAGCATCCAAAATACAAAGCTGTATCCATCCAAAATACAATTATGTGAAGGTGTCAATTACAGCATAAGCTCACCAACCAGCCATCAAGTAAATCATTATGTGAAGCTTGCTACTGCTATACTTGCTTGCAATTTCTAACCTACTGCATCAACTAATTATTACTACATTATGCAATCAGAATCAAATTGGTTACATTGGTTATCCACACCATGAATTGGTTACATTTTATTACTACATTATGCAATCAGCATCAACTAATTATCCACACCATGAATTGGATAGTTAGGTAATCAGAATCACATTGGTTACATTATGCAAGAAGAGAGTATTTTACAATGCAACAACAATTTAGATTTGAGGGACTAGAATTCAGAGCAATCCATGTTTCAATTTGGAGGGGGAGAGAGGGGAGAGGGGAGGGGGAGAGAGGGGAAGCTCACCAGGGAAGGGGGCGTCGGGCAAGGCGCGGCGAGGGCGTGGTGGCCGTCGACGAGGCGGCGCGGCGAGGGCGCGGTGGCCGTCGAGCAGCGGCGGCGGGCTCCTCTGGGCGTGGGCGCGGTGGTCCTCCTGCTCCTCGCGCTCCCTCTGCGGGCGGCGGGCTCCTCTGGGCGTGGGCGAGCAGCGGCGGCGTGGTGGTCGTCGGCGAGGCGGCGGCGCGGGTTAGGGTTCTGGGCGGCGGTTAGGGAAGCGGCGGGTGTGTGTTGGGGAAGAAAGTGAGGACGCGAGGAGATATGGCTAAGTGCCAAAATTCTGTGGCGCACCACAGCCCACATGCGCCACAGAATCTTGAAATTCTGTGGCGCATGTAGGCTGTGGTGCGCCAACACACCTAACCGTGTGGCAGAGTAACTGTGGGTCTGGAATATGGCTAAGTGTGGACTTTCTGTGGCGCACCAAAGCCAACATGCGCCACAAATCTTTAAATTCTGTGGCGCATGTTGGCTTTGGTGCGCCACAAGTCACTTAGCCATATTTGTAAATCCCTGCATCATTCCTCACACTTAGCCATTGTGATTTTTATTAATGTTTAATAGTATTTCCTTTAATACATTCCTAGTGTATTATTCCAAGAAATAAATGAAGGTTCAATTATGCAAGTTAATTAATATAGATAATTCAAAAAAAAATCACAATATACACACATCCACACACACACATGCATGTATGGATGCTTGTGTCATACACACACATATACACACATGTGTTTTTGCCAAAGTACATAGTACACAAAAAAAATCACCACACATCCACACACACATGCATGTATGGATGCTCTTGTGTGTCATATATACACACACATATAGACACATGTGATTTTTGCCAAAGTACATAGTACACAAAAAAGCCACAATTGAACTTCTCGGTTCCGATCGGTGGCTAGCTAGCGTTTCTTGACAATGTTCTTGCCCTTCTTCATCGCGGTTGTTGAATACTTTAGCCCGGCCACCTTGAGATTTCTTCTTGTGTACGGGCAACCTTTAGCCGGTAGGGTGGTCTTCCTTCTTACTTTTGAATAAGTAGTAGGCTTGTCGAAGTACTTGTCAAATTCCTCTTCGATCTTCGGATCGCCGTTCTTGTCGATGTCTTGCTTGTCGGCTTCTCCTTCCATTCCGATGATGCTCCTCTTGCCCCTCCTCACGACCACACGGCTGGGCTTTGACGGGTCGGTAATGAAGAAGCATTGGTCAACTTGGGTAGCGAGCACCCACGGCTCATTTTTCGGAGGGGGTCTTCGATTTGGCATCGGGTATAACCATGGTGGTGAAATATAGTCCATCTTTTTCGACGCTCTTGGCCCATCTCACACGGAACATCGGTATCGTCACTCCAACGTAGTCGAGTTCCCAAATCTCCTCGATCCTTCCGTAGAATCTTTCGAAAGCTGCCTCCAAAAGTGAGATCTACTATTCACTTTCTGTGGCGCATTAGCTGATATGCGCCACGAAACATGTGGCGCATATCAGCTAATGCGCCACAGAATCATGGTGGCGTGAGCCGGGGGTGGTCCCGCAGGAAATGTGGCGCACGGACCAACGTGCGACGAACTTTGTGGCACGCTGGACCATGCGCCACGAATTTCCTTCGGCCATGGTGGTGGACCCAGGGTGGGTCCCACGAACTTTCTGTGGCGCACTGCTCACCGTGCACAGAATCCATCCTGTGGCGCAGTGTCGCGCGCGCATAAATATTTTTATGGCGCAGTTTGATGGTGCGCCACAGAAATATTTTTGTGGCGCATGACCTGTTTGGTGCGCCACAGAGGTGATTTCCACCTATAATGGTTTTCCTACTAGTGGGAGTGCGCCTTGTTGCGCCAGGAGGCGTTCTTGACGAGCTTGTCGAGGAAGAGCACGAAGGCCTCGGCGAGGTGCGGGTCGGACTCCGGCGAGGAGAGCGGCGATGGCGCCGCCGCGGAGGCCATTATTGGTGGAAGGGTCGCAGCTGTGCCACGCCGGGTGGATCTGGATCTGCGCGAGGCGGGGCGAGGGGAGTGACGCGGTCCTGCTTCCCTTTGGTTGGGGGTTTGAGGTGGTTCAGATCGGCAGGCGAGCCGAGTGCATCACGGCGGGCATGTCCGTATTGTCCAGCGGACACAGCGGGCAGGTGCATGTGGTTAGGCGGAATCCACGGACAAGTAAATTAGCTTAGGCGGCTCGTACGGCACACACAGCGGACTCCACGGACGTGTCCACCTGCACCCGGATATGTGCCCAAAAAATATCCCAGTTGGTTGACGAAATTCCTATATTGTCAACGCATCTCTCGTAGAACGAGCAGACTAATGAGAATTGGATAAAGGGCCAACATTTTGTTACCTCTAGTGGGCATCTAAAGGTATAATAGGGGCACCCCCATGGGGCACTCCTGGCCTATCCACGATATGCCACCAGGCGTGCATGGGCTGGCCGCGCGACTCATTTTCTTTTTTCGGGATTGGGCCACGTGTCGCTGTGTTACTGGGTGTGGTCGGTCACGCGTGAGACAAACCAGAGTCCCCAGGCAAACCCTACCCATTCTCTCACATCCGCCCTCCTTCCACCTCGCGCCCCCAGATCCGCCGCCATCTCCCTGCTCCTGTCCCCACCCTCCTCCTCCCGTGCTCTTCCTCTGCGCCGGCGCCGCCACCCACCTCCTCCTGTGCTTCTCCCCGCGTCCCTCGTGCTCTCCTCTGCCCATCGTCTCTCCCTCCTCCCGAACTGGATAATAACCGGCCGCAGCCCCGAGGCGCCGTCAAGGATCCTTGCCTCCGGTCGCCGGGAGGCCTTCGGTCGCAAGGAGGAGCACATGAGTGGCCACCGGGAGGAGGGGAAGAGCAGCACGATGCCATGGCTAGAGGAGGCAGGCGAGCAAGATGTGGACCGACGGAGTGGTCCGATGAGTTCGTCAGTTCTCTCTCTCTCTCCTTTTTTTTGGTTATTTTTTCTTGAGTTTCTTTGAGATTTCCTTGCGGTTTGTGTCATATTTCGTCCCAGATCTGTGATCCATTATTGGTTGAGCGGAGCTGTGCAAAAAGATGACAGTCAAATTTTTGGTGATTGTCTAAGACATGCTACAAATAATCTTTCTCAGGTATAATACCATGTCGCTATGGATTTTGTGTGTAAATTGAAACTTCTGCGTTGTGATCTATGATAGAAAATTCAATTTTAAAGGGCTAATTTGAGCTGCTACAGGAATTTGCTGCAAAAGCAATTACTGCCTGGTCAAGGGGAAACTATAGACACGATGTCAGTTGCAGATCCGGATGCAACTCATGCATCTCCCACCTTTATTAAGAAGGAACTCGCCATTCAACTCAAATATGATCTTGCAGCAGCTGTAAGTGACATTAAGCAATCACTACATTTGATCTGAAAATCGTGGCTGTGTGCTCTATTTCAGTAACTATGCGGGGAATTCAGTTAGCATTGTCATATTGAGTTTGAGTTTTGAATATATTGTTCAAGAAACCACTATTATTGGGGGGGTCTTATTTGGAATTTTGATAACAAACACTCCCCGAAATAATTATTGTTGGATCGGATTTTCTCTTCTCTTACTTACCAGTAGTATGATGTGATACTTTCCTGCCATTAGTTCTCCCACTATGGCATCACCTAGATTCTTGACTGTTTTTGTTCATCTTAGGTAACAAGCAACACAAGTTCTGAAGCTTACACGTTTAACGAGATTCGTCGGCTCCGGCGAGGCAGGGACATGGGCGTCGGCCGCGGCCATTCTTGGCGGCGTACTGGCCGTGAAGGGATCCAGAGGACATGGCTGGCACGTCCGTGCTCTCCTTGGTGTTCATCTGCTCCCTCGAAGCAGGGACTTAGGCGCCGGCCTTCCTCGGCGGCGCACTGGCCGTGGCGGTGAACACGTGGAGCACAGCGGGCAGTGGGCACACTCTTTAAGTTCTACTAGGAGATTGAGGAGGACATCGAGGCCAACGTTGTTGAACCGTCGTCCTCAGCGTCAAGAATACTTCCACCTACAGGTCTGTAGCACACCCCTCTACCTATCAATCAGTACAATTTCCTCATGTTATTTGAAGAGGATTATTCTTTTATTTTTTTGGTTCCCAAAGTCCTCCTGTGAAAACAGATCCGCGCTATGTAAGGTCATGTATCTATGTAAACCATCATGTTCCTATTTATATGTTTCCATTAATAATCATCACGTCTAAAAAGTTCCCTGGATTTTTTGGATCATCATTACTCTCAGAAAAGCTAAAAACTAGGTGACTAGATATTTTGGATCATCGAGTCTAGATTTAACCTCGCTGAACATCACGTTTTTGTTTCCGGATCCGTTTCTATTTCTACATAGTGTTTGATAAAGTGATCAATTAGCTCATGTTTCATCTCTAGGTAAAATAAGCTAAAAACTAGGTGACTAGATACACAAATGTTTCATCTCGGATTGCTTGACTATGTCTGTATTGTATGGGTTTCCTCTTCATGTATTAGTCGATGTTGAGATCGACAAAGTGTAGCATTGCACTGGTGCATTTGTGTATAGAAATCTGCAGTAGGTATATGAATTTTTCTTGGCATAGAGATTTCAGATTGCTGCAGATTATTCCCTCTTTATTATTCTGCCCTTTGCTTTATATATTGAAGCTTTGGGTATTTTTCTAATCATAGGTTGATATTGTTGACCTTTTTGTTGAACTTTTGCAGGCTATCAGGTACGTATCCTCTCCACAAAAAGAAAAATGTAGCTACTTTGATCTATGAAAGAAAGCACATTAAGAGCTCTCCTTTTTTTTTACAGAAGTTTCTTAGTAGATAGAGTTAAGGAAATGTGTTTCATAGTTCATTGGCTGAACCGATCAAGATGATTTGTTAAAACAATGTCCATGCATAGATGAATCATCCTCCGTTGACCATGGTCTTTAACCTTGCTTCTGTAATGTGGCAAGCTACGATTGTCCATAGTGAGATAGCTCCCTCTTTCTTAGTAGTTTCCTAGATATTTTAATTCATTACATGAAGCCAACTTTGCTTTGGTTCCCCTTAAATATAGCTGATGTATCCATCTATTTGATTTTCTGCATTTTTTGATCTTTTGGTTCAGGAGAGATAGGAAAATATCAAAATTGAGTTGTTTTCTGAAGTAAATTAGCCAGGGGGCCTCACCTTGGATTCCTAAAGTAGTTGATAGTAGTTTCAAACTTGCTTAAAATAGTATTTTCTAGAGATTTAGGATCTACCTTTTGAGTCTCAGTTATCAAATGAGTGCTTTATTTATTTTACTTCTGGTAAGGAATGAAAACTTTGGCCTATTAAATTTATGAAGTGTTCACCTCAGATTTCTAAATTCATTCATGATGTCATAATTTATTATGTTTCTATATTGTACAAACTATGAACATGACTAAGATCTTCGCCATCGTCGTGAATGCAGCCATCGTATGAATACGTTGACCCAAGATGGTGCTCACAGATGCAGTATTGCACTGGTCAATGGCGACATCCCAGTTCATGTAAAGATCAACAACCTCCAGTGCCTATTACCCGCTATCCTCTAGCCCTAGGTATTTTTTATGTATTTTTTATGCTGCTCAACATAAATACATTTATCATGTATTTGTAGTATATCACATTTTCAGTTGTTATACGCTACTCTTCCTTTCTTTTTGATGCATGTTTGATATCGAAATCTAATCGAGTATGGAGCTCTTGGTAGTAAATTGGTCTATCTACAAAATAACTGATTTCTGGCAATTTTCTCGGTCTACTCGTTTCTTAAGTTTACCCATGAATTTTATCTGCCTACACTAAAATCCATTGTAAGCTACAACATATTTGAGAGTTTGGATCCCTTTATTATGATGGTTTGGAGCGTGCTTTAGTTTTCTTTTACTCTACAAATTCTGCATCTTTTTTTATAAACTATTAAAATGCAGGTTCATGGACAACATATGGCGTGTCTGATCGCATCTCTGGATATGAACCACATCTTCAAGGCGAAGGGTAGGGCGTTTCATGATTGAGATTAATAGCTCAAAATGCAAAGCCCCATTCAGTTCGAGCGAATAAATAGGCTCCCATGTTAAAAAACATTGCTTTGGCATGCTACAATGTATAATTTTATTCAGGATGTTCTGGACATGCAATTTTAGAAAATAGTCCTGTATTTTTCCAGATTTGATTTCTTTGTTTGGCCTTCTTATATATTTGCTGTTCTAATAAGCAGTTCCGTTGTGTAAAAATGCAGGTTGTCAATAAGGTTCTTTCATTGGATCAACAAGCACTCCCCTTCTAAAACGTCCTAATGGGAGATACTCTTATAGCGCCGGTGATTAAATATCATACGAATGCAGGCTGTTAATAAGGTTCTTTCCTTGGATCACGCATTACTGCAGCTCGACGAGTCTGGGATGATCTTCATTGACGAAGCCTATCATAACAAGCCATTGCTTCCTCCCAGTTTGAAAAATACAGGAAATACATGCTTCCTGAATGCTACTTTGCAGGCTTTCCTTTCATGTTTTTTCTTTTGTTCAGATTATACAACTTGAAAAATCAGAGTATACCCAAAGTTCTAATACCTAAACAGATCAGTTTCGTTGAATACTGCTTTTGTTTTAGGTTGGCCACCCGTGTTTGTTGAGCTCATCTCTCAGTTCACGTGTTTGACGAGTCTGGCATGGAGAAAGATGAGAAAGTTGCTATTATCTCGACAAATGTAATTAATCCTTCATATTCGATCTAGCTCTGAGAATTTTTATTCCACATGTAGCGGCTGGAACATCTGCTTGGACAAGGTAAGTGTTGTTGAGGATTTGCCGGGTCATTAGTTTTGAACTGAAATCTATAAAATATGAGTGTTAATTGTTTGGGGTGTGCTTGGTTTGTAATTTGGTGGATGTTGATGGTGTTTTTTCTTGCTTGCAGTTTTGGTTTTTGGGGACTGTTTTTTGGCATCACTATTTTAGCCTATAGCAATCTGAAACACCGCATTCCTGGATGATTTTTCCTGCTCCCATTCTGGCCTCCATGGTAGGGTTCGTTCCTGCTCTTCTCATATTTTGGGCATATGAACAAACAATTTTAGTTTTACAGTCACCATATTATGGCCATAGGTATTGTCATCTTCATGTGAGCCTTTAAAAGAAAGGTGATGAACTAAATAAAATTTGAAACTTTATTGTCAGAGGAGATGAATAAATTGTGGTAGTGACATACTAGGTACTGGATATATGAGCATTGACACAGTTTAGATCATGAACAAGACTGTAGACTCAGATTTTGATCAGGACAACTAGGAAAAAAATTCTCAGCAACTTATTTATTCGGTGAAATGCGACCAAGATCAGAGGGATGAGTTTAATGCCCAGTGGATATTTGAGAAAACAAAGGTACTGGATGCCCCTTTTCTTTGCTTTGTTTTTCCATATATTTAATTCTGATGTTTTCCCTTGATGCATCCGCGATTCTTCGATTGCTTACCAGGTAAGGTATTGTCTTTATTGCATGCATTAACCAAGAACAACATATTCAAGCTTGGGTTATCTTAATTCAGTCCTTCTATGAAGATGTTTTTCTTTGATTTATCGTGTATTTTCTAGAACAGATGATCCTCCACCGGAAATGCATTTTGACTCCCGGGTCTATATGCTCCTGGATCTTGGACCAACCAGCCCCTGCCAGATGTAAGCCCATGTACGTACATTGTCATGTATTGATCTCGGTATTCACATTATTGAACAGTGTTCCATGTCCCACTAGCCACAACATTAAGTGCTCCGATTGCCGGTACAAATGGTTGGACAACGACCTGGACCAACGCTACTGTCTTGGACTGCATGTGTTCTTTGGCCGAGTGGTACAACTTAGCAGTCCTAGTGCTAAGCGGTAACTCCCACCGGCCAGACTGTAGCAACCACGGTACAATTATGATTTTGCAAAAAAAAAAAAAACCTTTACACATTCAAAACCGTTCAAATTATGCTTGCAAACTCTAAAATCTTCTCCGTCCTCCCTGCAGGCCGATCCCTTGCGGTCCGCCTGCGCCGTCGCCCCTCCGCTCGCCGTCGGAGGGACCCCGCGTGGTCAACCCACCTGACCGACCCACCTGACCCTGCTCGCAGTCGGAGGTCTCCCGCGGGGTACGCCCTGCTCCGCGCGGAGCTCCCTCCTACTGCCGCGTGGCCACTCCGTTCGACTGCCGAGGCTCGAGCAAGACCTCGCCGGCGGAGGACTAGTACCGGCAAGGGGGAGCAAGGTCCTCCCACTCCCGTTTCGACCCTGGCCTTGTCGCCACATTCCCGTTTCCATCCCCGAGAGGAGCTCGTCCTCCGCCACCTCTTCCTCGTCAACCACACCGCCGGAGCACCTGAGCTCCTTCGCCAGCCGATCCTAGCGCTGCCCTCCACCTCACCACCCTCTAGATTGTGCCGGGAAGCAGCAGATCGACGAATGCGAGCTTGACTTTGTACCCTTCGGCCGCCGACGAAACAGAAAATTCTGGCAAACTCCAAGCATCCCTACACCTCCTTGACATCTTCTTCAAGCCCAGCGTGAGCAGGCGCACATCCCCAACCACTTCTCCGTCTCCCCATATTCACATCGCTGCCGATTTATGGTCAACGTCATCAGCAGCCTGACAGCCTAAAGTTCAGAGAAACAATGAGTCAAATGCTGAACCCAATCATATCGGAACTCTGAATCAGATTCTTCCAGCACCGGAGAAAATAATTATATGACCATCCTTACAATCAGTGATGCATAATCATGTAGTAACTAAATTTTGACTGACCAAACTGGAAATAAGGGTGGGATGCTCACAAACAAGTCAGACCTCTGCTCTCATGTGCATGTAGATCACACAAGGGTAAAATACAAACCACACTGGGAGAAAGCATTCCAAATCAGTGGGATCATGCTGGAGATTTGCAAGAATAACATGGATGCGACAAGGCAGCTAGAAAGTACAGGAAGAGATATGTGTTTTGACATTAGAATGCAGTACTGTACACAAATTATTGATAATAAGCAACTTATGTGAAAATCAGCTTACACAAACAGGAAATATTTACCCTCGTGATAGGATAAGCTGCCAAGCATATGGAAAGTGAAGAATTCCCCCAGGTGGCTTTCTTGCTCATATTGTCATATGTAAATCATAATTGTCTAAACATCTAGAAATCGTGTAATGATGTATTGTTATGACACCGAATGACAAAATACCAGAAGAACTTTTAGGTGTAGAGATAATTTACCATAAGTTGATTATGGAAAATTCCAACGATGTCACAATATGTTTTTCACCTTCATTTCTTCTCCACGCCATGAACAGCAATGTTTGTTAATGAGCTCAAGAACCTTGTCCACAGACCATTCCCCATCTAATTGTTGCATGTCTATTCGACCGTTGAAGAAATACAACACCTAACAGAGAGAGTCAGGAAGATGGAATATGGTCATGAATCTGGAGAACAGAAGATTATGAAGTGTTGTACAATAAGACATTCCGTGTAAATATTCTCAAGCAATTAGGATGGTTCTTAAAGGGCTCAAAAACCTCTTGGTGGTCCAATATGGCATACACAACCCTGATCATGAACATGTTAGAAGCAGTTTTGGTTCTGCCTATCCAGTAAACTGCATTGGTAACTAACATACCTTGGGATTTCTGGCCAATGCATATGTAAGGATTGCATTCATGATTTCCAGAACGATTCTCAAGAAGTCAGTGTATATGTGAAGCTATGTTGACTACAAAAGTAAACCGCTGTTTAAACTATACAAAGGAGATCATAAACAATGGTGCTATTACAATGTAAGATAACTGTAGAGTACCATATCATCTGAGACGATGCCTGTTTTCAGTTTGATCAGATATAACTTTGAGAGCCTTGTAATTTTTTTTAACTCAGCTAATTTGGCAAACCTGTTAGATAGTACATACAAGCAAAAGGACAAGTTAGCTTTACGTGCAAAAAGTAAGAACCGAATAGCGATTGAGATAACATACTTGCGAGAAAGCATGTCGAAGAGGCTAACCAGCCTTTGAGATGCATACGCGCTCAGCCTATGGGCATGAAGGCCCATGTTTGCTAGAATCGTGAGACAGTTTGCGTGAAGGTAACATCTGCAAGTATAGATAAGGTTATCATTAGACAGTTATGAACCAAAGTAGTTTTTAGCTAGTGTGTAGTAAGCTGTAAGAATGGATAAGAGTGAGGGAAAAGGAAAATTCTAATGAAGAATGATTGATAACATTGGGTGATTTTTTTACATACGTAAACTTCCCTGAAACAGCAAAAGATTCAGGTACGTAATTGCAGCATGGAGAGGTTATACTTGTTGGTGAACTGCCACCATAAATCTAAAATCTGCGACTCCACATCAACATGAAACCTCGGAAACTAAATTTCATATGAATAAACATGTAAGAGAAACAAGCAGTGATAGCTAAAGTAATACCCCAACAGACACTTATCGTGTACGGTAACATTGCCTCAGTTTAAGTTTACAATGTGACTCATAATTTGTCGACAACTAATGCCTATTTTGTAAATGCTCTACAACGTCTCAAGGAAAGACTTGCAATCAAATCTATATGTTATTGATAATTCTCCTGATACTCAGTCAAGATTCAACCTTCAATACTAAGGTGCACAAATTGGTAAGAAAACTAACTAACCTTTTGGTTTATTTAAATGGTTCGCTGAGAATTTAAAGCACAATTTTAGTTATGGCAAATTAATTAACAAAGGGAGGGACGACAATAATTCTTTTAGCATTTCACTTGCAGTGACCACAAACTATGATCCTTTTTCCCACCAACTAGCCAGGACTTCAAATTCATAACCTCATGTTTGTGTGAACCAGTCCTAATTCACCCTGACGTTTCTGCAACCAGATTGAGCAATAACTGAACATTTTTATATTTACTCAGTCCTTCATTATTCGACAGATTCCTACCTATCAAGCAGTCCAACCCTCCGGTAGCCCATTTTTGAACTACAAAGCACGAACCCTTTTTTTCACAAACTAGACAGGACTGTATCATTTGACAAACAAATTTTGACTACAATGCACCATCCAGGTTTTCACTAATAACTTGCTAGGACTGCCACATTTTGTTTTCCTTTTTTCATGTGTTCCTAATATCAAACTAACAAATTCTGGAACCAGATTACTGAACTACTGCATTTTAATCCACTCGGTAGAAGATAAGTCTAGCAGACATTTTCGCCACTGTCACATTTTAAATATTACTGCATCTTTTGGACAGGAATATTTACCTCTTGGTCCAGCCCTTCGATGTTTGATTCATATTTTACGGTGCACTGCGCGGAATCAGCCTGCCTGTCACCTTCTCCCTCGCCGGCACCTGCTACTGCTTCGACGATGCCTGCCACAAAGGGATCCAGCTCAATCGACCCGACATAGCTGTACACACCGTCTCCACCTGACCAACTTCACCATTCGCGGCTCCATCAGCTGCGCCCCCATAGATTGCCACACTTCAATGACAGACAGGAATTCTCCTGGTCATAATCCGAGACAAAATTGACCTCCATAGTTTCGAATCGGGAAAAATCACATCCACTAACCTGCTCACTGGTTTCAGCACGGGGCGGGGGGAGGGGGGAGTCCACAGCCGTCGCCGGTATCTCGCCTAGTGGCGTGCACCCTCGCCGCTTTCCTTGCCTAGCCGCCAGCTGAATCGCCGGAATCCAGAACATGGGGAACAGCCGAGGAGCTTCTACAGTTCTGTGGCACCGTCATGGGGATACCAATCTCGTTTTCATTCGTCATGGTCCAGATACCCCACATCGACATGTTCCTCAGGTCCAGCTTGTCAACACGACACGTCCGTCAATCTCAGCAAACTCACCGTCATCCGCCGGTTACTTTCCGTGGGTCAAGGCCTCAAGGGTACGAGCATACACGGGGCCACCGGCGTATTCATGTTTTACTGCTGCTTGCATGTCAGATTTTTGTCTCTGGTATATCAATCTCCAAGCACTTTATAACGGTACAGATAACAGGATTAGATGCACCCGGGAGCCAAAACTCCATCCATTTATATACATGTTACTCTAATTTGGCGTAATCTGCATGCTTTCCTGATTCCTCAGTATCATTAGCTTCCATCTCTTCTTTTCTCATCTCTTCTTTTCTTATACCCGCATCTCTTCTTTTCCTATATCAAATTGCTAGGATAATTTATGAACTTCAAATATAATAAGTCAGCAGTACAAGTCAATATATATGTTGCTTGCATTTTTCCTTTTATGTGCGATGGTAATCATTTGCTCCTGCTTGTGTCTTCAATTGTGGATCTTCTCTCTGTTTGGAGAGATTCTCCATGGATTCTTTTTGTATGCTTAAATTCTTGATGGAAGATGGTTTGATGCCACCATGATTCTTTACAACCGCATGGACATTTGAAGTATTGTAGCATGGAAAATTAAATTCTTTACATGTATGTGCATTTGATTTATAAGACGAGGAATTGGTCTTAGGCAGGTGTATTCATTTTTATAATACAAAAAAACTCTAGCTGTACATTTGTATTTTGAAAGACATAAGTTGTTGAATAATTTCTTTACTTCATTCCACATAAATTATGCAGGTTATGGTAAGTTTGAACCAATTAGCGAAGCTGTTGCTGATCATATAAATGGAAGACCTCATGTTTTATACCATGTCCTTTGACTTAGAATGTGTGCTTGTCTGTTGGTTTCCGAAACTGTTCTTAGTGTGAGTGCATTGTGTCCTTCAATTGGATAAATTCAATTCGTGTTAGCCCAATAGCTATTGATGGTTTTAAGGCATCCCAATAGCTATTGACGGTTTTAAGGCAATCTTAATATACAAGTTGAGCGGTAATTTATTATCTTCTCTTTATTGTCAAATTGCTTCTAAGATTACAATACTCTGTTGTATCAAACGTGAGCTAATCTTCTTCTCTTACCGTTTCTTATATTTGGCTCACATTTAACTGTTGGTTGGTTATTTTTTCATTTGCAGCGGTGTTAAGTTTTGGTGGTGCAGGTACCTATTAAATCTAAGTTTTCTCTGTGTTGTGGCCTTTAAAAACCATGCCACGACAACGGCCATAAGCAGCTTATGTAGATGTTATTTTTGATGTTGCTTTCGTACTCCTGATATACACATCGACTGTTAGTTACTATAATAATATTATTCTATTTCTCTTATTGTACATAAAGGTTTGCTATTCCGTTCATGATTTCGTGTGAATTATCCTAATTTGATCTTACAAACTTTGATTTGTAAAATCAATGAAACCTATTACCATTTTTCCTACTTATTTTATCATCGTTGTATAAAATGTAAATCACTGCGAATTTAACGGGATCGTGCGCCAAGGCGCACATTTAAATCTAGTGCTAATAATAATGGTGCTAAGAAAAGACAAGGCATAGCATCTTTCAGATGTCAAATGTAACCAATGACAAAGTATCACCTGTCATGATGAAACCAGTACATGTTTCCCTATCATGATTGGGCAAACAACAAACGTCACATAAAATAGAAGGCGTAAAACTCAAATAAGCGAGTTCATAAGAGAAAAACAGAAGAAATCAATCATGAATTTATGAGCTCTATGGATGTCTCCTGAATGAAAAATAAGGTTGGCGCACTTGTCCATGCCGAAGTCTGTAGATCAAGCAGGGGAGCAAGGGAGGAGAGGATGTACTAATTACAAAGAATTTATAATCCTCCCATTTTTTAGTTAAGATGACAAATAAATAATGTTGTTCGGTTATCACTTGTTTGGTTATCAATTCAAAGAGCTCTTACATTTCTGTCTTGGTTGACATTTCTAATCAACAACCTCTTTCAGAACGTGAATGCATGCATCAGTGTCAGCATAGCCTGTAATAAAATATGAAGGAATATTTGTCAGATTTAAGTAAATAGTCATCAGAACAAGCAAATGGCATGCACCTAGTGGCTCAAAGAAACATCATAAAATGCTATAATTCTTAGAAAAATGTCAAATGAACATAACTTAAATCAGGCAACCATAACCCACTCTGGATAGAATGTATTGGTTTAGATGTGCTTAGTACAATGTTTAACTAAAAGATTATATGTACCCAGTTCAACTACACTACTGCAAGATCATGTTAAATTAGAAATTGTATTATTTCACCAAAATACGCTACATACAAGAGTGAGAAAAAACTGCAAACGATGTGCAAAATAGAATCTCAGCAATGCAATTCTCAGGGTGTGAAATAATACATACTCTAGTAACATTGGAGTGGTGGACGATGAAGTCCCGCTGTCGATGCGGATGATGGCAAAGTTTCTGTAGGCACCGGCGATCGCGTTCACCACCCAAATACGGATGTTTTCCAGAAGGACTTCGGTCAACTACTGAACTGAACAAACAAATTATTTTAACTGAAAATTGTATGGCGAGAAATTAATGTATGAAACAAACAAATGAAGCTACTGAACTAAACAAACAAATTCAATTTCCAACCTCGATAATACATATATTGAGTGATCACAAAATATAATAAATTTGCCGGACAAACCAAATACCAAACTCATCCCTCCATAAATCCCTGATACGTGAAGGCAACAGGTTGGGACTGATGTATCTGTTGAAACTATAGTAATAAAGCTTCAGGGCTTCCTCAGTTACACTTGATATAAAACAATAAGGCAACCAGTCGTTGATCAACATATAAATGATGGCAGTAAGAGGATTTGTTTGCCAAGCAAACTAAAAGCTGACCAGAAATGTAATCATCTGTCTGGGAATCATGGAGAGGTAATGGTCTACTCAGTGGCGGAGACAGGAAAAAAATTGAGGTGTGGCGGAATCTGAATCTTATTTCAGTCGACGACAAGATTTATTTCAATTCAAAGTGCAATTTCAATTTCAAAATACCTTTCTGTATTGCTCTTCTTCTTCGGCATCATCTCCGTACTCGTCCTTGCAGCCTTGTCGCCTTGATGGTCGCGATCTCATCTCGTCGCCGCGGCTCTCCGCTTGTAGGCTCTTGTCGTCCCCAACCGCCTCGATCCACACACAATCAAAACTTCACGATTATCCTTCCGGAATTTTGGAATTAGGCAGTTGTTGGCCGGATTGGATACTATGTACTATATCATGGAGGACTGAGGTCTAAATTGGCACACTGCCCACGCATAGCCCAAGGAACATTAGCCATCAGGCCTGGCCCAGCACAACACCACATGTACCCTTTTTTTTTGTACGTGAACACTACATTTCGTAGTACTTCGCGCATGATTTTAGGTATGGCGCCCGCCAAACCTAGCCAGATTGCTGGCTCCGCCCATGGGTCTACTCCATCACAAATGGCAAAAAGTGAAGTGGGTCTGTCTATGCTATATATTTTTCATAAACAAAATTAATATGTGGTATTGGAGGTGGTGTGAGAACAGAGCGGAGAAGACAATCACTAACAATTCTGGAAGCAATCACCAGTCTAGTGAGAAGAAGGTCAATCGGCCATCACCAACTTGGCCGAAAGAAATCTGTCTAATAGCTATCTAAAAGTCTTCTATTCCTGATGGTGAAACAATTCAGGGTTGGGTGCATCGTCAATGCAAGGACTGGGAGAAATACAATCTTATATTACCAAAAGAAACAACCGTTTAACAAGAATGACAAGGTGTTAGGTAATGTTCAATAAGCAGGAACTCATGTTCTGCATGTCATGGATAGTAGCAGACTGCAAAAAATTGGTTAATATGACCTGATCATCTGACAACATGCAAGAAAAGAAAACTACCAGTCAAATGAGTTAGTTATGAAAATAAGAGTAGTAATGAGCGTGCATGTCTTAGAAAGAGCCGCATATACCTATGTCAACATTGATACCTCAGCGTTATCTGTATGGCCTTCTCGGATAGGGCTCTCAACTACATAGAAACAGTTATTATTACTAAATAATGGTAACTCGATGACAAGCAATGTGAGAGTAAACTATTTTTTCTACCATTAAGCATAAGAAAATTTTAAAATATTCCCACAGTTCATCTCATTTGCTAGAAACCAATCAGTTCTAAACTTAAACAATTCAATCTTAGCCATTAGTACATTGCAAGTTATAATATAAACACATGCAATCAAACCCTTGAATGCTGCCATCTCATAAGTCAACCCAGTATAATGTATATGTACATTGTACCTGATAGGAAATCCGAAACAACACTTCTTGGTACGACAACTCATGGAGAGATACAAGGAGCAAAATAAGGACCTACATATGGTGTTCATTGACTTGGAGAAGGCCTACGATAAGATACCGCGACACGTCATGTGGTGGGCCTTGGATAAACACACTCCCAACAAAGTACATTACTCTCATCAAGGACATGTACGATAATATTGTGACAAGTGTTCGAATAAGAGATGGCGATACCGATGACTTCCCGATTAAAATAGGACAACACCAGGGGTCAACTTTGAGCCCTTATCTATTTGATTTGGTGATGGATGAGGTCACAAGGGATATATAAGGAGATATCCCATGGTGTATTCTCTTTGCGGATGAGGTGGTCCTCATCGATGATAGTCGAACGGGGGTTAATAGGAAGTTAGAACTTTGGAGACAAACCCTGGAATCGAAAGGTTTTAAACTTAGTAGAACTAAAACTGAGTACATGATGTGTGGTTTTAGTACTACTAGGCATGAGGAGGAGGAGGTTATCCTGGATGGGCAGGTGCTGCCTCAGAAGGACACATTTCGATACTTGGGGTCAATCCTGCATAAGGATGGAGATATTGATGAAGATGTGAACCACTGGACCAAAGTTAGATGGATGAAGTGGCGCCAAGCTTCTGGCATTCTTTGTGATAAGAGAGTGCCACAAAAGTTGAAGGCAAGTTCTATAGGACGGCGGTTCGACCCGCAATGTTGTATGGCGCTGAGTGTTGGCCGACGAAAAGGCAGCATGTTCAACAGTTAGTTGTGGCGGAGATGCGCATGTTGAGATGGATGTGTGGCCACACGAGGAAGGACCGAGTCCGGAATGATGATATACGAGATAGAGTTGGGGTAGCACCGATTGCAGAGAAGCTTGTCCAATATCGTCTAAGATGGTTTGGGCATATTCAGCGCAGGCCTCCAGAAGCTCCAGTGCATAGTGGACGGCTAAAGCGTGCTGATAATGTCAAGAGAGGACGGGGTAGACCACACTTGACATGGGAGGAGTCCGTAAAGAGAGATCTGAAGGATTGGAGTATCACCAAAGAACTATCCATGAAAAGAGCCACGTGAAACCTTGCTATCCATGTGCCAGAACCATGAATTGGTTACGAGATTTTATGGGTTTCACCTCTAGCCTACCCCAACTTGTTTGGGAATAAAGGCTTTGTTATTATTGTTGTATAACTGACGGTAAGTGAGCTAGGATCCATGGTGCACTTGCAAATGTTGGCCGACTATACACTATACTGGAGTGGTAACTACATACTAGTCAAATAAATGTTTTTTTTTACAAAAGGATTATATTAATACGCCTAGCTATCAATTATATCTAAGCTCTGCAACAACATAGCTTATAAGCTTAACTCGTGGTAATATCATCATTACAATAAATCATGCAACTAACGGTGGGAGGCACTACGGGAAAAATAGGCGTCGCCGTGCAGCCATTCTTTGCCGTGTGTCCCCGCACGGCAAAGAAATTGCCGTGCGCACAGATAAAAACGCACGGCAAAGATCTTGGTCACGGAAAAGATAGACACGAGCGCACGGTAAAGATACGATTCACGGCAATGATGGAAGAGGCCGCACGGCAAAGAAATATGCATGGCAATGGCCCAACACACCGCACGGCAAAGATTTGGTGCACGGCAAAGGCGTTAGGCATTGCCGTGCAACGTTGGCGCACGGCAAAGCCTTTGCCTAGTGTTTTTAACAAACGCACGGCAAAGAAGGCTTTGCCTAGTGTAAGCGCACGACAAAGATGTAAAAACTGGATTTCTTCTCGTCTCAAAAGGTGTGGTGTGGTATAGTTATCAAAAAACGAACACTTAGCCCAGTGGCAAGGTCACATGCTTTCCCTACTTTGCGTGCTAGGTTCGATTCCCAGACCAGCCCCCTTTTTAGATAAAACATGTTTGGCACACGGCAAAGAAACGACCTTTGTTGCCGTGCAATATTGGCAAGTCACACGGCAAAGAAGCCTTTGCCGTCAATGGCATTGCCGTGTGACCTTTGCCGTGTGTCCCCGCACGGTAATTGCCGTGCAAAGAGTTGCACGGCAAAGACATATTTTCCCGTAGTGAGGGATGCTCGCGGGTGGCTCTGTTCCTGGGGTTTTCGGCTGGTCCGTGGTGGTGGTGGGCTCCTGGTCTGTTTCGAGGTGACGGCGCGGGGTAGCTTGAGAGCCAGGGCAGATTGGAATCTTACATGTCTATGTTAACATATCTGTTGTGTTAAAGAATTGTGAGCTCTTCGTTACTTACTGAGTAGTATATAGAATATTTCTTGCTTATGAGATAAAATGATAGTTCCGTGAATCATTCTTCACCTGAAGCTTCCAAAAGAAAAAAGATTTCTAAAGTTTGGAAGTATAAATTAGCCCTTGATAGTGTTGGAATGATGAAACTCTAATAACACACAAGCAAATCCACCACGCCAAACACACAATGCCTAAATACTCTATGGCCGGTGCGGCGAAACACGGGCATACGGCATACCCATCTAGTCCTATGTACCTACAATCCTACATAGAGCTTCACTAAAAAAAAGTGTGAACTGTGTAAAATGGTTAACTTTCATGCTCCAAAAGAGCTTAATAGGCATTGTTTTGTATTTTTACATAATCTACAAAAATAATTTTATCCATAAATACGTACATACACTCACTCATATGAATGCACACACATCCTACTCCTATGAACATCTTCGAAATACTGAGTTTGAGAAACATATCCGATGGGACTTGAGAATGACGAAGTTAACACTGGTGCCTACCTATCGACAGAAATGTCGCATCACACTGAAAGAATATTTTACCTTTTTATGACACACAAAAGCGTTAAACCTGAGATTTGATTTCTGGTGGGCCGGGGTGCCACTACCTCCTAATCATATGTTGGTCCTCATTTGTGTGCATACTTCTAATATCCATATGTAATTTTTTTCCTAAAAATAATTTAAAATGCATTTAAATATTATTTTTTAATAACAGTTGCATTCGACGTATGGGGCAAAACACCATGTCCTGCATAAGTGCTTCTACTAGTGACAGTGAGGTAGCACTTCTCGTAGGGACGACGAAGCGATTGCATTTCAGAATGTTTAGGTGGAGAAAACGTAGTGCACAGTGAGTACTACTTAGGGTACTCTTTTCTTGGCTTCACTCAAATGGCCAAAAGCTAGACTGCTAGAATCTTCTGGTGATGGGGAACAGCGTGTTTCTCCGAAGAAAAACCATACTGAAAGTCTGAAATGGTAGAAAACCGCGTTGATTTCAAGTGCACTACACTGAAATGACAGGGACAGAGATGATAGTAACCAATTTTTAATTTCTATTTTTACTTTGAAATGTGATCCTACTCTTTTCGTACCGTGATTGCTTTGGCAGTTGCTCCACTTAGTTATAAAAAAAAAAGCTTCCCCAGTCGCACCTAGGAAACATGGACGCGTTCACACGTAGCTTTCTCCATGATTAGGATTAGAGTTTGGCAGCTAGTTTATCATCTTCTCCACTTCCAGCTTCACTGGGCGTTACACTGCTTTGGTAGAATATCTAGAAGGTGGATCATGGATATCCAAAAAAAAGTATTAGTCTATTTTTTAATAAAGATGAAAAAAAGTTTTCCGAAGGTAACAGTTTTCTCATCGGTTGCAACTTATTAGTTATCGAGACCTGCCAATTTCATTTAAAAAATTCTGGATAAAACCCTAGATAGATGGCAGCCTAGAACGAACTAGAATGAAATATCCTTAAAATTAAATCCGAGGTTAAGACTGAGAAGGGGACTATAGCCTTGGCCACAAAAATCATGACATGGAAAGATACCGATAGACCGATCAGCAATTGGATTTATCTCTCCGACGTCACGGGCTGTCCGTACGATGACATACACGCGGAAGGATCCCTCCACCTGGTCGTCTTCCTCGTTGCTTCGTGGGCCAATGGGATGCTAGCTCTGACTTAATTCACCACTAATCAAACCCAAGTAATTTTAAAACCCTTCTGAACCGGGCGCTTTGCGGCCACCACGCAAAGCTGCGGATGCCCCTTTTCCAATTTCCACAAACACAAAGCGCGCGCGCATTGGCATAACAATGATTCGAGCCACACACACATTTTTCAGAGATTGGCAACACGATCGAGGATAGCCATATTCTTCTTGCCCAAGACAGAATATGCAAAATTTAGATAGCTAATCCAAGACTCTGAAACTCCACAGCTTGATCGGACCTCGAAAACAATGTAACCGCGTAAAGATTTAGAATTTAGTACTACCGACGTCTGGTTAAACTTACCTGAGATTTAACTAACACTAGTGGAGAACAAGTCTTTCGTCCTAAGCTCCTGGGAGCAAATGTCACCGTTGTAAGGTAAACCGGGCTCAATAAGGGGCAATGGTCCCGGTTTGTGATACAAACCGGGCCTAAAGGCCAACCGGCAGGGCGCGGCAGGCCATGTCAGGGCTCGCCTGCCTTTAGGCTCGGTTTGTATCACAAACCGGGTCCAAAGGCCCCCCCTTTGGACCCGGTTTGGATTACCAACCGGGACAAACTCGTCATCAGCCTATATAAACTTGCCCCTGTCCAAGGTGAGCCATACTTGGCCATTTTTCAACTTCAAATCACAAGAAGGGGTGTATGTTGTTTGCTCTCTTCACATGCACAAGAGGTGTTCAATGAATTGCCTAAGAGGTTTTGCCACTTGAGTTCACACAAAATAATCCGCACTTAACTGTTTTTTCTCTTCTCGATCAAGGTTAACAATATATATTGTTTCACTGTAATCGTGATTTTCTGTAATGGTTTTTGATAAGCTTAACTATATCATGCAGATGAATCGGCAATGGATGTACATTGACCGACGCTTTGACGAGTTCACTTCGGGCCTGGAGAATTTTATCGCCGTGGCTGAGGCAAACAAACATGGTGGCTTTATGTATTGTCCATGTGGTAAATTACGCTCACTCGAGTACCATTCACGGCCACCTGCGATCCGGTTTCATGCCCAGTTACTATTGTTGGACCAAGCACGGAGAAAGAGGGGTTATGATGGAAGGCAATGAAGAAAGGAAGAGGATGATGATAGCTATCCCATGTTCCCTGAATACGGTGATACAATGAAGACAATGAAGCGAAGATCAAGAGGCACCAGATGAGCCTGTTGATGATGATCTTGGTCGGGCCATTGTTGATGCAAGGATAGCATGTGAAACTGAAAAGGAAAGGTTGGCCTTCGACCAGATGATAGAGGATCACAACAAATTGTTATACCCAACTTGCAAAGATGGCCATAAAAAGTTAAGTACCACACTGGAGTTGTTGCAATGGAAGGCGAGAACGGTGTCGCCGACTCAGGATTTGGAAAGTTGCTGGCAATAATGAAGAGGAAGCTTCCAAGGGGTAACGAATTGCCCGCCGTACGAAGCGAAGAAGGTTGTATGCCCTCTAGGATTAGATGTGCAAAAGATACATGCATGCATTAATGACTGCATCCTCTACCACGGTGAGTACGAGAATTTGGATGCATGCCCGATGTGCACTGCATTCCGGTATAAGATCAGACGAGATGACCCGGGTGATGTTGAGGGCGAGCATCCCAGGAAGAGGGTTCCTGCCAAGGTTATGTGGTATGCTCCAATAATACCACGGCTGAAACGCTTGTTTAGAAATAAAGAGCACGCTAGGTTGTTGTGATGGCACAAAGAAGACCGTAAGAAAGACGAGATGTTGAGACACCCTGCTGATGGGTCGCAGTGGAGAAAAATCGATAGAAAATTCCCGGACTTCGCAGAGGATGCAAGGAACTTAAGGTTTGGTCTAAGTACAGATGGCATGAATCCTTTTGGAGAGCAGGGCTGCAGCCATAGCACCTGGCCTGTGACTTTTTGTATATATAACCTTCCTCCTTGGTTGTGCATAAAGCGCAAGTTCATTATGATGCCAGTGCTCATACAAGGCCCGAAGCAACCCGGCAACGACATTGATGTGTACCTGAAGCCATTAGTCGAAGAACTTCTACAGCTGTGGTCCATAGGTGTACCTGTGTGGGACAAGCACAAGCAGGAGGAATTTGACCTACGAGCGCTTTTCATAACCATCAATGATTGGCCTGCTCTTGGTAACATTTCAGGACAGTCAAACAAGGGATACAATGCATGCACACACTGTTTAGATGAGCTCGAAGGTGATTATTTGGATAAATGTAAGAAGGTTGTGTACCGGGCATCGTCGATTTCTTAGGCATACCCATCCCGTAAGAAAGAAAGGCAAGCATTACAAGGGTGAGGCAGATCACCGGAAGAAGCCTGCCCACCGTAATGGTGCTGATATATTTGGTATGGTCAAGGATCTAGATGTAATATTTGGAAAGGGTCCTGGCGGACGGTCTGTTCCGAATGACTCTGCCGGACACGCGGCCATGTGGAAGAAGAAATCTATATTCTGGGATCTACCCTATTGGAAACAATTATAGGTCCGCTCTTCAATCGATGTGATGCATGTGACGAAGAATCTTTGCGTGAACCTTCTAGGCTTCCTAGGCGTGTACGGGAAGTCAAAATATACACCAGAAGCACGGGAGAACCAGCAACGTATGAAAGACCCCGACAAACTGCATGAGAAAGATAGAGGATGACTTTATTACTCCAGCTACGCTCTTACAAAAGCAGAGAAGGAAATCTTTTTTGAATGTCTGAGCAGCATCAAGGTCCCGTATGGCTTCCCCTCCAATATAAAGGGAATAATAAATATGGCAGAGAAAAAATTCCAGAACCTGAAGTCTCATGACGCCACGTGATAATGACGCAGTTGCTTCCGATTGCATTGAGGGGGCTTCTACCGGAAAATGTTCGACTGCCATTGTGAAGCTATGTGCATTCCTCAATGCAATTTCTCAGAAGGTGATAAATCCAGAAATTCTACCGAGGTTGCAGAATGATGTGGTCCAATGTCTTGTTAGTTTTGAGCTGGTGTTCCCACCATCCTACTTCAATATTATGACGCATCGCCTCGTTCATCTGGTCGATGAGATTTCCATTCTGGGTCCTGTGTTTCTACACAATATGTTCCCTTCGAGAGGTTCATGGGAGTCTTAAAGAAATATGTTCATAACCGTGCTAAGCCAGAAGGAAGCATCTCCAAGGGCTATGGAACAGAGGAGGTCATTGAGTTCGACCTTAAGCCGATTGGTGTTCCTGAATCGCGTCATGAGGGGAGACTAAGTGGAAAAGGCACGCTAGGAAGGAAATCAATGATATGTAGGGACGGGATTTCTTTCACTCAAGCACACTACATAGTTCTACAAAGTTCCACCTTGGTAGCTCCGTATATCAATGACCACAAGAATTTTGTACGCTCCCAGAACCCGAGGCAGTCGGAGGATTGGATTAGACGTGAACACATGTCGACATTCGGCGGTTGGTTGCAAAAACATCTCATGAATAACAACAACATTGTAGATCAGCTGTACCTGTTGGCCCAGACACCATCTTCGACTGTATTGACTTTCCAAGGGTACGAGATAAATGGGAATACATTTTACACGATCGCCCAAGATAAAGAGCACCAACCAAAACAGTGGTGTCCGCTTTGATGCAATAAACAACAATGGCCCAAATGACACATATTATGGTTACATAGAGGATATATGGGAACTTGACTATGGACCTTCTTTTAAGGTCCCTTTGTTTAGGTGCAAATGGGTCAAGAAAACAGGAGGTTCAGTAGACAAGTTGTATGGAATGACAACAGTGGATCTCAACAATCTTAGGTATATAGACGAACCATTCGTCCTAGCCAAGGATGTGGCCCAGGTTTTTTATGTGAAGGATATGTCTACCAAACCAAGAAAAAGGAAACATAAGGAAACGAATACATCATACGATGAGCCAAAGCGCCACATAGTTCTTTTGGAAAAAGAAACATCGTGGGAGTGGAGGACAAGACAGACATGTAGAAGATTATAATAAGTTTGATGAAATTCCATCCTTCACAGTGAACATTGACCCAAGCATCAAGTTAAATGATGAAGATGCTCCATGGTTACGGCCGAAGAAGATTAAATGATGAAGACACTCCATCATCAAGTTAATTGAAGAAAGTTCATGGCCCAAATGAGTATCTCAACATGGCAATCAATTTCCCATTTATTTTTGTGTAATCATAACTGTATGTAAGATACTAAAAGTGGAGATGCCAATCAATTTCCCATTTATTTTTGCCGGAAATTTTTTCTGATGCACAGCCTCCGAAGATGCCGTTGGGAGTGTGCACCAACGACATCTTCAAGAAGCTGTGCCACGGGATATTTCCCAACCCTTCCCCCCACACTGTTAGAGGATATGTAGTCATTCACGGGCTTGCCGGAAAAAAAATTCGAGGCACAGACTCCGAAGATGCCGTAGGGCGTGTGCACCAACGACATCTTCGAAAAGCTGTGCCACGGGAGATTTCCCAACCTTTCCCCCACACTGTTGGAGGAGATGTAGTCGTTCACGGGCTTGCCAGAAATTTCCGAGGCACAGCCTCCGAAGATGCCGTAGGGCGTGTGCACCAACGACATCTTCGAGAAGCTGTGCCACGGGAGATTTCCCAACCCTTTCCCCCACACTGTTAGAGGATATGTAGTCATTCACGGGCTTGCCGGAATTTTTTTCCGAGGCACAGCCTCCGAAGATGCCGTAGGGCGTGTGCACCAACGACATCTTCGAGAAGCGTGCCACGGGAGATTTCCCAACCCTTTCCCCCACACTGTTAGAGGCGATGTAGTCGTTCATGGGCTTGCCGGAAATTTTTTCCGAGGCATAGCCTCCGAAGATGCCGTAGGGCGTGTGCACCAACGACATCTTTGAGAAGCTGTGCCACGGGAGATTTCCCAACCCTTTCCTTCATCCATGGGAATGAAATTCTGCTTGGCTTGTTGATCTGCTTCGGCAAGGCGTATCGATGCTCCTTTTATAGGCACTGCACCGCTTCTACTTTGTCTTGTTCTTCGACAGGGCGTCGTGCGCTACATCCTTTATCTCATCGAGCAGTGCGTCCACCCATGCGTTCTTATCCGGCCGACATCTTTTGTCCCGGTTGTACCCACCAGCCGGGACTAAAGGTTACCCGCACGTCCTTATCCCACCGACAGTTTTGTTAGATGACAAAAAGAACATCTTTAGTCCCGGTTGTACCCACCAGCCGAGACTAATGTTTGCCTGACTAATTCTCCCCAAGTAAGCCCCTGATACGCGTAGATGTACACGTCCGTTGGGAACCCCAAGAGGAAGGTATGATGCGTATAGAAGCAAGTTTCCCTCAGTATGAAACCAAGGTTTAATCGAACCAAGAGGAGCCAAGAAGCACGTTGAAGGTTGATTGTGGCGAAATGTGATGCGGCGCAACAACAGGATTCCGCGCCAACGTGGAACCCGCACAACATAACCAAAGTACTTTGTCCCAACGAAAAATGAGGTTGTCAATCTCACCGGCTTGCTGTAACAAAGGATTAAACGTATCGAGTGGAAGATGTTTGCAAAGAAAATAGTAAAACAACAATTAAGATTGTATGCTATGTAAAGAATAGGACCGGGGTCCACAGTTCACTAGAGGTGTCTTCCCATAAGATAAAAGCATGTTGGGTGAACAAATTACAGTGGGCAATTGACAAATAGAGAAAAGCATAACAATGCATATACATGATATGATAAATATAGTGAGATTTAATTGGGCATTACGACAAAGTACATAGACCGCCATCCAATGCATCTATGCCTAAAAAGTCCACCTTCAAAGTTATCATCCGAACCCCATTCGTATTAAGTTGCTAAGCAACAGACAATTGCATTAAGTATGGTGCGTAATGTAATCGACAACTACATCCTTAGACATAGAATCAATGTTTTATCCCTAGTGGCAACAAGACATCCACAACCTTAGAACTTTCTGCACTGTCCCACATTTAATGGAGGCATGAACCCACTATCGAGCATAAATACTCCCTCTTGGAGTTAAGAGTACAAACTTGGCCAGAGCCTCTACTAATAACGGAGAGCATGCAAGATCATAAACAACACATAAACAATAGATTGATAATCACCATAACATAGTATTCTCTATCCATCGGATCCCGACAAACACAACATATAGAATTACAGATAGATGATCTTGATCATGTTAGGCAGCTCACAAGATCCAACAATGAAGCACAACAAGGAGAAGACGACCATCTAGCTACTGCTATGGACCCATAGTCCAGGGGTGAACTACTCACTCATCACTCCGGAGGCGACCATGGCGGTGTAGAGTCCTCCGGGGAGATGAATCCCTCTCCCAGGGTGCCGGAGGCGATCTCCGAATCCCCCGAGATGGGATTGCGGCGGCGTCTCCGGAAGGTTTTCCGTATCGTGGCTCTCGGTACTGGGGGTTTCGCGACGGAGACTTTAAGTAGGCGGAAGGGCAACGCGGGGGGCCACACGAGGTGCCAGGGGTAGGGCCGCTCGCCAGGGCTTGGGCCGCACCGCCCGTCCCCGGCTGCCTCGTGGCCCCACTTCGTTATCTCTTCGGTCTTCGGAAGCTTCGTGCAAAAATAGGACCCTGGCGAAAGTTTCGTCCCATTCCGAGAATATTTCCTTACTAGGATTTCTGAAACCAAAAACAGTAAAACAAGAATGGCTCTGCATCTTGTTAATAGGTTAGTTCCAAAATGCATAAATATGACATATAATGTGCATAAAACATGTAGGTATCATCAATAAAGTAGCATGGAACATAAGAAATTATCGATACGTTGGAGACGTATCGCATCCCTGCTTAGTTCTGCTCGTCCAGAGGTAAAACGATAACAAAGATAATTTCGAAGTGACATGCCATCATAATCTTGATCATACTATTTGTAAACATATGTAATGAATGCACGATCAAAACAAAGGTAATGACATGAGTAAACAAGTGAATCATATGACAAAGACTTTTCATGAATAGTACTTCAAGACAAGCATCAATAAGTCTTGCATAAGAGTTAACTCATAAAGCAATAAATCAAAGTAAAGGTATTGAAGCAACACAAAGGAAGATTAAGTTTCAGCGGTTGCTTTCAACTTATAACATGTATATCTCATGGATATTGTCAACATAAAGTAATATAACAAGTGCAATATGCAAGTATGTAGGAATCAATGCACCACACAAGTGTTTGCTTCTTAAGGTGGAAGGAGATAGGTAAACTGACTCAACAATAAAAGTAAAAGAAAGGTCCTTCAAGAGGAAAGCATCGATTGCTGTATTTGTGCTAGAGCTTTTATTTTGAAAACATGAAACAATTTTGTCAACGGTAGTAATAAAGCATATGAGTTATGTAAATTATATCTTACAAGTTGCAAGCCTCATGCATAGTATACTAATAGTGCCCGCACCTCGTCCTACTTAGCTTGGACTACCAGATCTTTGCATGCCATGTTTCAACCAAGTGTCACAAAGGGGTACCTCCATGCCGCATGTACAAAGGGTCAGGAGAAAGCTCGCATTTTGGATTTCTCGCTTTTGATTATTCTCAACTTAGACATCCATACCGGGACAACATGGACAACAGATAATGGACTCCTCTTAAATGCATAAGCATGTAGCAATGATTATTATTCTCATATGAGATTGAGGATATATGTCCAAAACTGAAACTTCCACCATGATTCATGGCTTTAGTTAGCGGCCCAATGTTCTTCTCTAACAATTTTGCATGCTCCAACCACTAAAATGATAGATCCTTCAGACAAGACGGACATGCATAGCAACTCACATGATATTCAACAATAGTTGATGGCGTTCCCCAGAAGCATGGTTATCGCACAACAAGCAACTTCATAAAATATAAAGTGCATAAGTACATATTCAATACTACGATAGTTTTTAAGGCTATTTTGTCCCATGAGCTATATATTGCAAAGGTGAATGATGGAATTTTAAAGGTAGCACTCAAGCAATTTACTTTGGAATGGCGGAGAAATACCATGTAGTAGGTATGGTGGACACAAATGGCATAGTGGTTGGCTCAAGGATTTTGGATGCATGAGAAGTATTCCTCTCGATACAAGGTTTAGGCTAGCAAGGTTATTTGAAGCAAACTCAAGGATGAACAAGTGCAGCAAAACTAACATAAAAGACATATTGTAAACATTATAAGACTATACACCGTCTTCCTTGTTGTTCAAAACTCAATACTAGATATTATCTAGACCTTAGAGAGACCAAATATGCAAATCAAATTTTAGCAAGCTCTATGTATTTCTTCATTAATGGGTGCAAAGCATATGATGCAAGAGCTTAAACATGAGCACAACAATTGCCAAGTATCACATTATCCAAGACATTTTAGAATTACTACATGTAGCATTTTCCAATTCCAATCATATAACAATTTAACGAAGAAGAAACTTCGCCTTGAACATTATGAGTAAAGCCTAAGGACACATGTGTCCATATGCAACAGCGGAGCGTGTCTCTCTCCCACAAAGTGAATGCTAGGATCCATTTTATTCAAACAAAAACAAAAACGAAAACAAACCGACGCTCCAAGTAAAGAACACAAGATGTGACTGAATAAAAATATAGTTTCAGGGGAGGAACCCGATGATGTTGTCGATGAAGAAGGGGATGCCTTGGGCATCCCCAAGCTTAGACGCTTGAGTCTTCTTAAAATATGCAGGGTGAACCACGGGGCATCCCCAAGCTTAGAGCTTTCACTCCTCTTGATCATAGTATATCATTCTCCTCTCTTGACCCTTGAAAACTTCCTTCACACCAAACTTCAAGCAAACTCATTAGAGGGTTAGTGCATAATTAATAATTCACTCATTCAGAGGTGACACAATCATTATTTTCACTTCTGGACATTGCATAATGCTACTGGACATTAATGGATCAAAGAAATAAATCCAACATAGCAAAAGAGGCAATGCTAAATAAAAGGCAGAATCTGTCAAAAACAGAACAGTCCGTAAAGACGAATTTAAAGCTGGCACCAGACTTGCTCAAATGGAAAAACTCAAAACTAATGAAAGTTGCGTACATATCTGAGGATCACGCTCGTAAATTGGCAGATTTTTATGAATTTTCTACAGAGAACTGTGCCCAGATTCGTGACAGACAGCAATGCTGTTTCTGCGCAGCGATCCCAAATATAACATCAACTTTGACATAGAAACTTTACTTGGCAAAAAAACATGATAAGGAGAGGTTTCTACAGTAGTAAACAACTTCCAAGACTCAACAAAACAAAAAAATTGCTGTATTAAAAACATGGGTTGTCTCCCATAAGCGCTTTTCTTTAACGCCTTCAGCTAGGCGCAGAAAGTGCAAATCAAGTAACATCGAGAGTAGAAGCATCAACATCATACCTTGTTCTAATAATAGAATCAAAAGGCAACTTCATTCTCTTTCTAGGGAAGTGTTCCATACCTTTCTTGAGAGGAAATTGATATTTAATACTACCTTCCCTCATATCAATAACAGCACCAACAGTTCGAAGAAAAGGTCTTCCCAATACAATAGGACAAGATGCATTGCATTCAATATCCAAGACAACAAAATCAACGGGGACAAGGTTATTGTTAACCGTAATGCGCACATTATCAATCCTCCCCAAAGGTTTCTTTTTAACATTATCGGCAAGATTAACATCCAAATAACAATTCTTCAATGGTGGCAAGTCAAGCATATCATAAATCTTTTTAGGCATAACAGAAATACTTGCACCAAGATCACATAAAGCATTACATTCAAAGTCATTGAATTTCATTTTAATGATGGGCTCCCAACCATCTTCTAATTTTCTAGGAATAGAAGTTTCAAGTTTTAGTTTCTCTTCTCTAGCTTTTATGAGAGCATTTGTAATATGTTTTGTAAAGGCTAAATTTATAGCACTAGCATTAGGACTTTTGGCAAATTTTCGTAAGAACTTTATAACTTCAGAGATGTGGCAATAATCAAAATCTAAATCATTATGAGCTACAGCAATGGGATCATTGTTTCCAAGGTTGGAAAAAATTTCAGCAGTTTTATCACAAGCAGTTTCGCAGTTTTAGCAATTTCAGCAGTTTTGTACGCTTTGCACTAGAAACATTGCCAACACCAATTATTTTACCATTGATAGTAGAAGGTGCAGCAACATGTGAAGAATTAGCATTACTAGTGGTGGTAATAGTCCAAACTTTAGCTACATTATTCTCTTTAGCTAGTTTTTCATTTTCTTCTCTATCCCACCTAGCACGCAGTTCAGCCATTAATCTTATATTCTCATTAATTCTAACTTGGATGGCATTTGCTGTAGTAGTAATCTTACTATCAATATCATTATTAGGCGTAACTTTCAATTTTAAAATATTAACATCAGAGGCAAGTCTATCAACTCTAGAAGCAATAGTATCAATTTTATCAAGCTTTTCCTCAACAGATTTGTTAAAAGCAGTTTGTGTACTAATAAATTCTTTAAGCATGGCTTCAAGACCAGAGGGTACACTCCTATTATTATTGTAAGAATTCCCATAAGAGTTACCATAACCATTACCATTAGCGGAAGGATATGGCCTATAGTTATTACCAGAGTTGTTCCTATAAGCATTGTTGTTGAAATTATTATTTTTAATGAAATTCACATCAACATTTTCTTCTTGAGCAACCAATGAAGCTAAAGGAACATTATTTGGATCAACATTAGATCTACCATTCACAAGCATAGACATAATCACATCAATCTTATCACTCAAGGAAGAAGTTTCTTCAACAGAATTTACCTTCTTACCTTGTGGAGCTCTTTCCGTGTAATTTATCATCATATCATCAAGAAGTTTTGTAGCCGCCCCCAATGTGATGGACATAAAGGTACCTCCAGCAGCTGAATCCAATAAATTCCGCGAAGAAAAATTTAGTCCTGCATAGAAGGTTTGGATGATCATCCAAGTAGTCAATCCATGGGTTGGGCAATTCTTTACCAAAGTTTTCATTCTCTCCCATGCTTGAGCAACATGTTCAGTATCTAATTGTTTAAAATTCATTATGCTACTTCTCAAAGATATAATTTTAGCGGAGGATAATATCTACCAATAAAAGCATCCTTGCATTTAGTCCATGAATCAATACTATTCTTAGGCAAAGATAGCAACCAATCTTTAGCTCTTCCTCTTAATGAGAAAGGAAACACTTTCAATTTAATAATATTACCATCTACATCCTTATACTTTTGCATTTCACAAAGTTCAACAAAATTATTGAGATGGGCAGCAGCATCATCAGAACTAGCACCAGAAAATTGATCTCTCATGACAAGATTTAGTAAAGCAGGTTTAATTTCAAAGAATTCTGCTGTAGTAGTAGGTGGAGCAATAGGTGTGCATAGGAAATCATTATTTTTGCATTTGTGAAGTCACACAACTTAGTATTTTCAGGGGTATTCATTTTAGCAAAGGTAAATAAAACAAACTAGATAAAGTAAATGCAAGTAACTAATTTTTTTGTGTTTTTGATATGGAGAGCAAGACAGTAAATAAAGTAAAACTAGCAACTAATTTTTTGTATTTTGATTTAGTGCAGCAAACAAAGTAGTAAATAAAATAAAGCAAGACAAAAACAAAGTAAAGAGATTGAGAAGTGACCCTTGCAGCGTGCTCTGATTCCACAACGGCGCCAGAAATTTATGCTTGATACGTAGATGTACATCCGTTGGGAACCCCAAGAGGAAGGTATGATGCGTATAGAAGCAAGTTTCCCTCAGTATGAAACCAAGGTTTAATCGAACCAGTAGGAGCCAAGAAGCACGTTGAAGGTTGATGGTGGCGAAATGTGATGCGGCGCAACAACAGGGATTCCGGCGGAACCCGCACAACATAACCAAAGTACTTTGTCCCAACGAAACAGTGAGGTTGTCAATCTCACCGGCTTGCTGTAACAAAGGATTAAACGTATCGAGTGGAAGATGTTTGCAAAGAAAATAGTAAAACACAATTGCAGTAGATTGTATGCTATGTAAAGAATAGGACCGGGTCCACAGTTCACTAGAGGTGTCTCTCCCATAAGATAAAAGCATGTTGGGTGAAAAATTACAGCGGCAATTGACAAATAGAGAAAAACATAACAATGCATATACATGATATGATAAATATAGTGAGATTTAATTGGGCATTACGACAAAGTACATAGACCGCCATCCAACCGCATCTATGCCTAAAAAGTCCACCTTCAGTTATCATCCGAACCCTATTATTAAGTTGCAAACAACAGACAATTGCATTAAGTATGGTGCGTAATGTAATCGTCAACTACATCCTTAGACATAGAATCAATGTTTTATCCCTAGTGGCACAAGACATCCACAACCTTAGAACTTTCTCACTGTCCCACATTTAATGGAGGCATGAACCCACTATCGAGCATAAATACTCCCTCTTGGAGTTAAGAGTACAAACTTGGCCAGAGCCTCTACTAATAACGGAGAGCATGCAAGATCATAAACAACACATAAACAATAGATTGATAATCACCATAACATAGTATTCTCTATCCATCGGATCCCGACAAACACAACATATAGAATTACAGATAGATGATCTTGATCATGTTAGGTAGCTCACAAGATCCAACAATGAAGCACAACAAGGAGAAGACGACCATCTAGCTACTGCTATGGACCCATAGTCTAGGGGTGAACTACTCACTCATCACTCCGAGGCGACCATGGCGGTGTAGAGTCCTCCGGAGATGAATCCCCTCTCCGGCAGGGTGCCGGAGGCGATCTCTCGAATCCCCCGAGATGGGATTCGCGGCGCGGCGTCTCGAAGGTTTTCCGTATCGTGGCTCCGCACTGGGGTTTCGCGACGAGACTTTAAGTAGGCGGAAGATCGCTGGGGGCACACGAGGTGCCCAGGGGTAGGGCCGCGCGCCAGGGCTGGGCCGCGCCGCCCCTGGCGCCTCGTGGCCCCACTTCGTTATCTCTTCGGTCTTCCGGAAGCTCGTGCAAAATAGGACCCTGGGCGAAAGTTTCGTCCAATTCCGAGAATATTTCCTTACTAGGATTTCTGAAACCAAAAACAGCAGCAATTGGCTCTTCGCATCTTGTTAATAGGTTAGTTCGTAAAATGCATAAATATGACATATAATGTGCATAAAACATGTAGGTATCATCAATAAAGTAGCATGGAACATAAGAAATTATCGATACGTTGGAGACGTATCAGCCCCCCCGATAATGCAAAAACCAGATAAGCCTCTCCCAGATGAATCCTCCCATCTATTGTCCCGGTTTGAGCCCCCACCCGGGATGAAAGTTTCCCGCCTTTTTCTTCCCGCGCGTTCCACCGCTTCCCACCATTTTTCACTATATATATGTAGGGTTGGCCTCCATTTACATGTCACATCTCTAGACTCATATCTGCAAACCTCATCACTCTGTCACATGGCTTCCATCGTATCTCTAAACCCCCGGGAGGCGGAGGCGCTTTGCGCCTCGAACTACCCCTGCCCGCCGGCTACCGCGTCCCGACCCCGGTTGCTGAGCATCGGACGCGTACCGGTCCCTCCGTCCTTCTAGGTGTGCGCGCGAGATGGCCATCACAAACCACTACTACTCGAGCTCACGCTGAGCAGGAGGAATCCCCAAGTGGCATCCCGACTACAGCCCGACGTGGGAAAGCTTCTTCATCAATCGGCGTGAGAGTACGCTTGGCACGAGGAGGACGGCCCACCTCGTTCGAACTTCAACGAGGCCGGCCGTCGGCTGTGGTGGCGCGGCCGGACTCTCCAGGGCATCATGGCCTACCGTGGCCCCCGCCTGCGCTACCCTCAGTCCCAGCCCACGCGTGCTTGATAACGCGTGAAGCACACGTCCGTTGGGAACCCCAAGTGGAAGGTGTGATGCGTTGATGTCTACTCACGCTTCTTTTCCTGTAGACAGTGTTGGGCCTCCAAGAGCAGAGGTTTGTAGAACAGCAGCAAGTTTTCCCTTAAGTGGATCACCCAAGGTTTATCGAACTCAGGGAGGAAGAGGTCAAAGATATCCCTCTCAAGCAACCCCGCAATCACGATACAAGAAGTCTCTTGTGTCCCCAACACACCTAATACACTTGTCGATGTATAGGTGCACTAGTTCGCGAAGAGATAGTGAAATACAAGTAGTATGAATGTATATGAGCAGTAGTAACGCAAAATAGCTTGATGCTACAACCGGCGTGTGGTTGATGGTGGTAATATTGCAGCGTAGATGCAAGAAAACAAGAAACAAGCAGCGATTTCAGTATTCAGGAACAAGGCCTAGGGATTATACTTTCACTAGTGGACACTCTCAACATTGATCGCATGATAAATAATAACTTCTCTCATTTGTGCTACATACACTCTTTTGTTGGATGAAAAAAACCATTCGTTGTGTAGGGCTACAAGAGCACCTCAATGCCGGAGTTAACAAGCTCCACAACATTCGATGTTCATATTTAAATAACCTTAGAGCATAATAGATCTTTGCAAAATAAACCGAGTACTAACATAGCATACACACTGTCACCATTACACTATGAAAGGGGGAATAGATCACATCAATACTATCATAGCGATAATCAACTCCATAACCTACAAGAGATTATGATCATAATCTACGACAAGAACTACACGATGCACACACTGTCACCATTACACCATGCAGGAGGAATAGACTACTTTAATAACATCACATGAGTAGCACATAGACTAGTAGCGATACAAAGCACATTGCAATCATAAAGGGATATAAATAAGCACTTCACTATGCCATTCATAACAGTGAATAAGTATTCTGTGAAATATAGCCTAAGAGACCCACACGGTGCACACACGGTCACCTTTACACACGTGGGACAAGGAGTCTCCAGAGATCACATAAGTAAAACCCACTTGACTAGCATAATGACATCTAGATTACAAGCATCATCATATGAATCTCAATCATGTAAGGCAGCTCATGAGATTATTGTATTGAAGTACATAGGAGAGAGATTAACCACATAGCTACCGGTACAGCCCTTAGCCTTGATGGAGAACTCCCTCCGGGAGCAGCGGCGGTGATGAAGATGGCGGTGGTGTCGATGGAGGAGCCTTCCGGGCACTCCCCCGTCCCGCGGCGGCCCGGAGACTCCGTCCCCCAGATCTTGGCTTCGCGATGGCGGCGGCTCTGGAACTTTTCTCGCACCGTGGCTTATTCGTCTCGAGGTTTTAGGTCGTGACCTTTAAATAGGCGAAGAGGCGGAGTCGGTCGACGAGGCGGTGACACACTAGGGGCGCGCCGGCCCGGCCGCGCCACCCTCGTCATCCGTGGCCCCGTGGCCCCCTCCGTCGACTCTCGTGTTCCGAAGCTTCCAGAAAATAGGGTACTCGTTGATTTCGTCCGATTCCGAGAATATTTCCTTACTAGGATTTCTGAAACCAAAAAATGAACGGCACTTCGGCATCTCGTCAATAGGTTAGTTCCGGAAAATGCATCAAAACATCATAAAGTGTGAACAAAACATGTAGGTATTGCCATAAAACAAGCATGGAACATCAGAAATTATAGATACGTTGGAGACGTATCATGCGTATAGCAGCAAGTTTCACTCAGCAGGCCGATCATATTGATGATGAGGTGGTCGAGCCTCCTCGCTACCCCCCCGTGGATGATCTCACTGAGAGCCGTCCTTGTGAGCTACATGTTAAATGTTTCAACCTATCCTTCAAGGCTGCGGTCGGCATTTTCTTACCTACAAGGACTTACCATTGTCGTCCGGTCCCAGACGACTTTGCTGTTGTGATGGTGGATGAAGTGATGGCTGATTATGAGCAGTTGGTCCTTGAGCAACCAGCAGGTGAAGATGGGGAAATCAACGAACTGGGACAAGCCCGTAGAACCACCGTTCAATGGCCGAAGGAGAACATTGTGTTTCCAGGTTAGAAGCCAAGCATGCACCTCCATCTCGTTCATCAAAGCCTCCTCCGCGTGAGAATACTCCGCCGCAGTCTCCTCCGCGTGATGATTCTCCTCTGCACGATGATGATTCTCCTATGCGTGATGATTGTCATGTGCATGAGCCGTCTCCTCAGGCTTCGCCGTCTCGTAAGCAAAAGAGGAAGAGTAGTACCGCGGCAAGTATTGAAGCTCCAAACAGATCATCAACTTCAAACAAATCATCAGCTCCGAAGAGGGCCAAAACTCCACAGTTGCTACCAAATCAGATGACTGATGAGGAAAAGGCGTTTCTTGCGCCGAAGAAGCCTCCAAAGGTGTTTATAGCACCGAATACAGTGAATCACTTTGCCGAGATGAGACAAAAGAGAGCTGAGCTGAGAACTGATTATGACCGCTCACTTGGACAGTCCTCTAGAGCGGAAAAAAGTCGCCCAGCTTGGACAACAGGAAAAGCAGTCCATACCCCACTTCGTCGTGCAGTCCTACGATGATCCAGAGACGGCATCGATGATCGAACGGGAGGCTAGAGGTCAGGGAGCAGATGTTCAGTACCAAGATTACTATCCAACGGCTCAAGTCGTAAACAAGTATAGATACGGACGTGATCTCGTCAAACCTGGCAGCTCGTGCGTCTAGGGACTCAGATGCGAAGGTTGCATGAATGGTACCTGCGAGCCTGTCGAAGTGATCGCTACCTCACGGTCGCACTTAGAGATGAGCATTACTTCCGGGGGAAGGAGGAGATAAACCTTGAGCTTGAAGAACTATTTCAGTTATTCAATCAAGACGCCCTTGACAAAGCTGTCATCAGTTGCTACTGCCTGTAAGTGATTTATTTATGTAATTAATTCTGTAGCTCAGCTCATTCATTTGCACTAGCAATTATCCTTAGTATATTCTTTGTGTATGCTATATATTAATTATGCAGAATGAAGAAGCTCGAATGCAAAAGAGGCAAGCTCCATGACATCGGGTTCATTGACCCAAACACAGTTCATGTAGTTACGGTTCGAGAATACCCCAAGGAAACACAGGACAACATGCTAATGTTTTTACAGAAGCAAGCAGACAAAGAGGATATATTCTTTCCCTACAATTTCAAGTGAGTGTTTTAACATACATCATGCTTCTGCATCTTCCACTTTATTCTCCTAATCATTGAGCTATGCTTGTGCAGCTTTCACTTTATTCTCCTAATCATTGAGCTTAAGAAAGGAGTCGTACTTGTCATGGACTCGAAACGTAAAGAACATGCGGAATGAGAGAACATGGCTACGCTCTAGAGGTAATTTCAGTCAATTTCGCTCGGCATCTTCATCTGCTTCATTCCGATATCATGAACTAATCAATAACTCATTTATTTATTTTTTCTTTGCCGGACAGGGCTTGGAAACGGTTCATCAATGTTGTTCCGGATAAATGAAAACCGGAGCTTACATTTAAAGATTACTCTGTAAGTAGTACTATATATATAGCTATGTCCGTGAATCTCTTTGATATTTTGTTTCAAATACGATGCTTGATTACTAGTTTGATCAAACTATTTTTTCGTAAAGTGTATGAGGCAGGAACGCGGGAATAACTTATGTGGATACTACGTCTGCGACTTCATTCGTGAAATGGTTGTTTACATGGATGCGGAGGACGCTATACACCACTCACATGTACGTGAACAAATATTCACAATTAAGCTTATTACCATCAATTGTATTGAGTTCCATTCATATATATATTGATCTCCTTTTTTTAATATAGATGATGAGCTTGCGGGACTCTCTCATAACGGAGGATCGCATACGAGCAATCCAAGAGGAACTCGCGGGATTCTTTCTTAACGAGGTCATTGCCAAAGATGGAGAGTACCATCGGGAGTTCATATATGTGAACTTTTAGGATATGAATATATAGATATGATACCTTTGGTCCCGGTTTTATATATTGTAAACATGCATTACTTGTACTGTATTTCATGACGATGTTTTGTTATACATGCCGTTGCCGCGGCAGAGAAACGCTGCTTCACCCTAAACCTGTGCCGCGGCAGAGAAACTGGACGTTTCTCTGCCGCGGCAGAAAGCCTCCAGGCCCGGTTTGTACCACGAACCGGGACCAAAGGTCCTCCACCACGAGCCTCCTGGCTGCACCACGTGGCGAGGCCTTCGGAACCGGTGCATATTTAAACCGGGCCTAAAGGGAGGACCCTTTAGTCCCGCCTGGTTAGCCCGGTTCGAAAACTAGACCTGAAGCACCATATAAACCGGGCTGAAGCTCCTTTTTCCACTAGTGTAAATTTAGATGTATGTACATACTAGATAGTGTGGAGGAAGTATTTGCTTTTCCGAACTCATAGTAGCTTGTAATGTCCATAAGATAAGTATCATCCGCTGCTCCCATTAAAAATTAACAGTCTTCTGGTTACTATTCAAGCATGCGAAGGGACAAATAAAGTCCAAAAAAAGGCTTGTTTAGTAGGCCGTAGACCCTTCAACGTACCTGTGAGATTTTGAAAATAGGTTGATTGGACTCCCTCTATGTCGTGGCTAGCATGGTTCTTAAAGCACCGTTTGGCCAGGACAGCAAAAAGTTCTCGAATCGGTCGTTTCCGTGGAGCCACCCACTCGTTATTAGCTCTAGCGATTTAAGGTTTGGACGTGATGAAACCTAAGTTTTTCTCATTCTGCCTTAGTCTCATTCACCTACTCTCTTCTAAATAACATAACTATATTTTGAATCAAAATAAGTTATACATGAAGAAACTGTAGGTCGGTCGTATTATTCCATTCCGACAACCGGTTCCGTTCGTTAGCCGTAAATCGTAAATTTCATGTTCATATTTAGATATTTTTAAGTGAATTTCGTCAAATTAGTAAAATTTTCTTTGAGGTGTAGCTTTACCTCACCATTAGGCACAACTCTGTTGTAAGTTTTCGTTTGGTTAGACATAGACAGATAGATAAACAACTCCCTAGTATAGTGAAACTTTTGCACATGTGGAAGTTCATTGTGTATACTGTAACGTGTTGCTCAACGTCTTGCTTGCATGCTCGTCTAGTTCATCAGTACACCTTTTCATCATCGTGGAGGCGCGCCGTGTAGGTGTAGGGTTGTCGCCGATCTTGTTGTGCCACGCCGGAAGCTTCAACGTGTGTTGGTGGCAAATTCTGGGACAACAAGAATCAGGTGAAATATGCACTGAGTTTCATACCAGCTATCAGTACTTTCGGTCTGGGACTGAATGAAGAAAGTAAGCCTACGGTCTAATGTTAAAATCATAACCTAAGAAGTAAGGAAGGGCAGTGCAGCGAGTACCGTCCAAAACGCATCAGTAAATCTGGGGAAAACGATGTTCCGAACCATATGTATGCATACCTAGCAGTATTCGTTTATTTCCATATGATGAAGACAAGAGTGGAACCACTAAATACGAAGGTCTTTGCTTGGTACCTACGTCGTGGTGTTATCCTTATTAAAGATAACCTTGCAAAAAGAAATTAGCAGGGAAGTAAGAGATGTGTTTTCTGTCACGAGGACGAGACAGTTAAACATCTCTTCTTTTAGTGTCGGTTTGCCAAAGCAATATGGTCAATCATTCAGATAGGATCTAGCGTATACTCTCCCCGAAGCATTGCGAATATTTTTGGCAATTGGCTAAATGGGATAGAGGTTAGTTTTAGGGGTCTTATCAGGGTGGGAGCGTTAGCCGTTATATGGTCGCTCTGACTATGTAGAAATGACAATATTTTCAATGACAAAAATTCTTCTCTTATGCAGGTAATCTACCGATCTACGACTACGCTCCGTTCATGATCGCTGCTTCAGCGCTTGGAGGACCGCGACCTCTTTACGGAGGTGTCTACACGATTGGAGAATTCGGCCAAGAAGTTTATTACCCAACATGGGTGGCTGCATAGTCTATAGATATAGCGGCTCCTTCACCATGATTTGTTTACCTCTTCTGAGAGATCTCTTTGTACTTGAATTTTTCTGTTTGAATTGTTTCCGTGAACGCCTGTGTGCATCCTAGTTATGCAGAGGCCGGGTGTATTACGTCAAACTATGAAGTAATAAAGCGCCTTTTTTTTAAAAAAAAGAGTGGAACATCATAAAGCGTCCATTATCGGAAAAAATATAGTGAAACGTCATACTTACCTTAAGAGGGATGTGTGGTCTTTATTTGTACAAACATCTGAGGGACTCTCTGGAACACAAAGAATCTAACAACGTGGCGATTGCTAGGCAAAAATGGAAGATTCAGATGTCATGACTTGTGCTCTTATGAATGCAAACAGATTTTGAACAGAAACAAGGCCTGTTAATTGATGACAGCATAAAATTTTGCATTGTACCAGTGCCTTTTTTGTGTGATCAGAAGTGGGCATCATAGTAAAGATTTTCATGTCTTTTGTCCAGAGCTGTAGCAAGGCAAAAGGGCTCTTCCATTCTTTAACATTTTGGCTGCAATGGTGAAATTGGTCCAAACTCCAAACTAAATCAGTAACCAGTCTGAAACTGCCTGCATGAAGGACTATCTGCTAACAACGATGGATTCATTAGATGTGTTTTGAGATTTGAGGGTCTATGGAAGCACAAACCTAAATATAACATATGACTCGGCCAATAAAATCACATTTTCTACTAAGCTCACCGGTCAGAGTAGTGTTCTTTCTACTCAGCTCAACCGAAACGCGGTTCCTTCGGCCATTATATAAGACGCTCCTCCCCACCTCCCCTTGCTTCACTCACCATCTCACCTCAACTTTGATTACATACCGGTTCTCACTCACTTCGTATATTGGCTTGTCTTCGAAAAACAGAGAGAAAATTCTGTAGCTGCAGTAGCGGATAGAATTAAGAACAGAGAGAGATGGAGAGCTTGGTGGACGGCAACGGAGGAGGGAGCCGTCGGGTGATGACCGAGCTGAGCCACATCCAAGAGCTGGTGAAGCAGCTGGACGTGCACCTGGGGGGCTGTCCCGACCTCTGCAAGCACCTGGCCGCGCAGATCGTCACCATCACCGAGAAATCCATCGGCATGATTATGTCCGGTCACTTCCACGGCTCGAAGCGCTCTGCCGCCGACGCCCGCATCGACTCCGGCATGCCTAAGAAGAGGTGAGCACTGTCTGAAAAAAATCGAGCTCATTTTGGATTTTCTTGGGGCTAAATTATTTAGTGGATGTCCTGTTCTTGGATTTGCAGGAAGATGATGCAGAAAGGGGATCGTCGGGTTAGGGTGAGCTCGGCGGATGCCGGAGAGGACGACGGCTACAGCTGGAGGAAGTACGGGCAGAAGGAGATCCTTGGAGCCCAGCACCCAAGGTTGGTTTTGGCATATTTTTCAGCAGATCTTTATCTTCTTCAGCCCCTAAATCAGCACATGTTTTCGAAAGTGGCAACGAAATCTATTGGACACATCTATGGCAGCCTTTCCGCTGTTCCCAGATAGCCAGGGAGTGCACACGTCTTCTGCCTTTGATTGGGCATGATTCTCCAAAGGGGATTGTTATGTTCGCCGTCCCTGACCTGAGCTGCGCAACATTGCAGGGCATACTACCGTTGCACGCACCGGAAAACTCAGGGATGCGCGGCGATCAAGCAGGTGCAGCGCGCCGACGAGGACCCAACGCTCTACGACGTGACCTACCACGGCACGCACACGTGCCTTCACAAGACGGCGGCGGTCAACGAACAGCCGGCGACGCCGAACCCGGACGCGGGAAGCCTTCTGAAGAGCTTGAGCTCGAGCCTGACGGTGAACACCGAGGGCCTCACGCCCGGGCCTCAGCAGTCCACGCCCTTCAGTTTCTCCTCGCCGTCGGTGAGCGGTCTGACGGCGCCGCCGGAGCACTACACGTTCTCCACTCCGTCAACGTCGGAGAACTGTTTCGGGCAGGGCGTGTCGCTCTCGCCGTCCCTTCCTGAACTATCACCGGCGACCTCGGACTGGAGCTACATCCCCATCAACCCGTTCGAGGAGGATTTGAGGATAGTGTCCGGGCCGGAGACTGGCTTATCCCTCGACGAGTTGTTCGACCCCAACTTTGACGTTTCTTTCTTCCTTGCCGAGATGTAATGGCCAGGAGAGAACGCATCAGTACTTCAGTAGATAATTAGAGGAGCATCCACCTTCTGCGTGTGAGTGTAGCTTGCTTGTTGTCCAGCGACTGAAGAAGGAAAAACATACGGTTCTTCTTCCTCTTGGTCATTGCAGGCGTACTGCGGAACAATGTTGTAAGAGTTAGGAGATGCCCTTTTTCTTCATAGCATTTCATTTCTTTCGGACTCCCGACTCGACTCGTCCCAAGTTGAGATGGTTTTTCTCGTCAGTCCAGCAGATGGAGGACCTATGTGCAACTTTTAAGTGGCATTCAATTTCTGTGCTTTCTCCGAGCTGAAATAATGTTACTACTCCGTACTACAATAAAATAGAGTAGGGGCTTCATACTGCATTCACTATCTAGCTCAGTGCCTAGACATTTTGCACCAGAGATATTTTATATCCTTTTCAACAAACGCCAAACTGAGCATTTGGAGGCCACGTCAATATCCTAACCAGTTTTTTTTAAGCCTCGATGGGATATAAAGTGTATTCACTAAAGGCCATCTCTAGCAAGTTGCCACCTTCGTTCTCCTTGATAGACAACATAAAAAAAAAGACAGTCTAGCGGGGCGATCTGGGTCCGTTTGGTTGGAAGCATTGAAAGGGATGGGATGGATGGTCCAGGTTTTGGAGGATGGGATCGTCCTCGATTCGTCTTTTGTGTTTTGTTTGGTTGGAAGAAATGAAGTGGATGGGATGGTATCCGTTTAGCTTACAATGCTTAATACCAACGGGTTAGCAGTCTTTTAAATACAATTAGCTTTACTAGTCATCAACCCGTGCATCGCATGGGCTAACATTATTTTTCTTCATGAATATTAGTTGTTAATAACTATTGTGTTCTTCAAATTTTACCTTGTACAATATAAGATAAATTTGTGGTGCATAATGCATTTATTTGGAATCTTAATTAGGGAATGCGGAGTCACTATTTAAAACATGAACACCTTAAATAATTTTTTAGTCAAAATGTGTTATAACTAGTTAAGTATACATGCACTTAAAGTATATTACATAGATACAGATACAAATATATTATATAAGGCCTTCACAGTTTACAGAGTTTATATTAATTTTCAACCCAGATATTTTACAACATGCAAGATGCATTGGTGAATCACATATCTTATTTAAAAGTTGTATCACTCACTGCATATAGTACATATAAACTACTTTGAATCCTCCACATGATATAATTTATTTTAGCAACTGATAGGTTTTCCGCGTGTATTCATTTAATGGTCCTACCGAAAAAAGAGATGGAGTCAACAAATAGAAACTTTTTTCCATGCATAAACTACGAATTGATTAGATTTAGAGAAATTGGTGAAGTACCATGTAATTACTTTCTCCAGCATGCTTTCCGATATGGTTAAATGTAATAATTTTATTGGTTTCAGTTTCTATTTGTTTTTTTGATGATGACACAGTAGTGAAGTTTCTATGATGCAATCCATTTTTTCATTAGTGTCGCACTCATTTTTACTGGATGTGGCGGTATTGTAGTTTCGTTGCGCTATTTTTCTTTGTTAGCTCACGGCGTCCAGTTTAATTAGATCTGGTGGTTCGGGAGACGGCTGATCCAATGCCTAGTGCATCCAAGATTATTCGGTGTAAATCTTAACCATTAGAATTTGGCCGTATGCATAGATGATTCATGTTTACCCAGTTAAACTAAATTAGTAGTTTAGTGGAAGATACATGTGCATATCAAAGGTGAAAAGTTATATATGTTATTACGGAGATGGTAATTAGAGCTACCCTTTTTTTTTTTTTGCATGGTAATTAGAGCTACCCTACCCATAACCATCCATACCAGGAACGGCCTTTCCCCGCGTCGACGACAACCACCAACCACCTCGATTGCAGGTATATTAGTATATGAGTGTAACTAACGAAAGTTTGTAGTATCTTTCAGAAATAAGTTTGGAAATGTCAACGCATTGTTTTGGTATACCGTACTTAGCAGAGGCGACTATAGAATTCCCCAGTCACGACCTTCATCCTTATATCGCACTCAGGACTCTGTGTAACTTTTGCGGTGGGTTCACACCATCAAGAAAAAGCACAAAGCTGACACTGTGATGTCCATATTTTGACATCATTTTTTATTAACTGCAATAATCCTTTGATTTTTCTTATCCATATCATCATCTTTTAGTTCAAGTAAAATTACATAGGGCTGCTTCAACATTGGCAACTGTGACAATATAGAAAGAATATCTGACAGTAGAAAAGGAACCGAATTGTAAGCATACCCACAATTTTGGCGAATGCCTGTTAAATTATAGACAATATTTTTCCACAATTTCTAATTCAACAATGAGTACTTTACTTATGATTTCTTCAGGCTTCCATGATCATGTACATCTACCAAAGCGGCAGTTCCACATAGCACTTCTTGGTAATAAGTCTATCTTTGTCCAGAGTGAGATGTAATTATAACATTATAAAACATGAAATATCAAATCAAATGAGCATATCAACGTTTCATACATGCATCACAGTAGAGGGGACAGCTCTCAGGACTGAAACATATATAACTAAAGGAAAATTTACCTTGTGACCGTAAGGAATTTCTTCTCATGGAGTGGCTGCCTCGTAGACGCACGATCGCCAAACGGCCACCAGCATGCCGTTGGTTGAGCATGTTGCCATCATGGTGACGTGGTGGGTGTTTTGTATCTAGCATCCATATAATTAGGTAGTTTTTATTTTCACTATTGTTAATGATCGATGGATAAATTAACTTCAACATCTAAAATTGGAATACGATCAAACAAATCAATCTATATCATCCAAATCCCAAGCTGGTCTATCAAAATAGTATTAACACACTTAGATTATATCATGGCTATTAATTTTAGTGGCACAAATTAAACGGTTATAAGAGGCTACTTAGAAAATAAGATTTTGATACCGTAACCACAATTGTTCACATCGACAATATCCACGTACGCTGATACAGATACTGCATACTCCTACATGTATCTTATTACTGTCAAGTGATATAGGCATATAGCTAGCGTATATAAAACACATAACCATATATTGTAAGTGTTAGAGTAGCCAACGACTACACTAGATCCTATACAGGTAGATGCTATTGCTGATGGGTACACTGCTAGATCTGAGAGAGAGAGAGAGATGAGTACCTTCTCCCTTCGAGGAGGAGCTCTCGGGTGCCGACATGGTGGCGGCGGGATCGGACATGAGGAGATCATCCTAACATTCTTCTCCCTTGATCTCAACTTTTCTTTTAACTTTATACTTTCACTTTATTCGTTTCATTTTGGATCAGTCCATAGGGCATGTTTCATCGTCACAGCTCTATTGCCGATAGAATCACAGCCACAATGCACTTCTCCTGTTTTGAAACAAATTCTTTTACTTTTGGGCCTCTTATGATCCAAGGATAGTGACTTTCCCTTAAACCCATGTCGCTACGTGTTCCTTGAAATGGTGGTAAGCCTTTCGTTAGCGGATACGCAAGCATATCTTTGTCCTTATATGCTCGAGACTTATTGTTTGATCCTGGACCTTGTGTTTCACAACATAATACTTAACCTCAATTGGTTTAGTAGCTGTACTCGACTTGTTGTTGTGAGCATAAAATACCGCAGCTCATTGTCGCAATACATCTTTAGTGGTTTGTAAATACAATCTACCACTTTCAAGTCGGGTATGAATTTCTTTAACCATAATGCCTGCCCCGTGGCTTCATAACATGCTATAAATTCTGCATACATCGTGGATGATGCAACTATGGTCTGTTTGGAGCTTCTCCACGAAATAGCTCCCCCCGCGAGGGTGAATACATATCCGGATGTGGATTTTCTATCATCTTTATCCCCGCAAAATCTGCATCTGAATACCCTCTTATTTCTAGGGAATCAGATCTTTTGTATGTTAGCATGTAGTTCTTTGTGCCTTTCACATAACGCAATGCCTTCTTTACCATTTTCCAGTGTTCAAAACCTAGATTTTCTTGATATCTACCGAGTACTCCGGTGATAAATGCTAAGTCAGGCGAGTGCACACTTGTGTACCGTAGGCTTCCAATAGCCGAAGCATATGGAACCGCTTTCATTTGATCGAGCTCGTATTGATTTTGGGGACTTTGATGTTTCCCAAAACTGTCGCCCTTAACTATAGGGGCAGGCGTGGCACTGCACTTATGCATATTATACTTACTTAAAATGTTTTCTAAATAAGCCTTTTGCGATAGTCCTAATACTCCATTGTTTCTATCTCGGTGAATTTCTATGCCCAAAACATATGAAGCTTCACCAAGATCTTTCATGTCAAAATTTGAGGACAAAACTTCTTTGTCTCTTGCAGTAGACTACATCATCAAGCAGAATATCATCCACATACAAGATTAGGAAAATATATTTCCCACTTTTAAACTTTGCATAAACGCAATTGTCCTCAATATTTTCTTTAACCCAAATCTCATTGTTTCATTAAACTTTAGATACCACTGTCCTGAGGCTTGCTTTAATCCAAAATGGATTTCTTTAGGCGGCATCTCATTTCTTCCTTGCCTTCCATGATAAAACCTGTTGTTTCATGTAGACATTTTCTTCTAAATCCCTTAGAAATGCCGTCTTTACATCCATTTGATGCAACTCTAAATTAAATGTGCAACTAGTGCCATGATGATTCAAGGAATCCGCATGAGACCGAGAAAAGTCTCATTGTAATCTATCCTTTCTCTTGTGTAAATCCTTTTGCCACAAGTCTTGCTTTATACTTTTCGACATTCCCATTGGAGTCATATTTTATTTTGTAGACCCATTTGCAGCCCACTGTTTTGGCTCCTTTAGGAATATTCTCTAAGTCCCAAACATTGTTGGTACTCATCGATCTCATTTCGTCTTCCATGGCCTCCACCCACTTTGATGAATCTGGGTTCTCATGGCTTCTTCATATGAAGTGGGATCACCTTCCATATGAAGTCTTTCTGTTGTAAACTTTGTAATCAGCAAATGGCTGATTTTCTAGCTCTGTAGACCTTCTAGGGGCCAATTCTCTTGAGCATCTGCTCCTCAACTTGTGGTCACTGGAGGTGGTGTTGTTGCTCCCTTCATGCTCAATGAATGGTTCATTCCTCCGACGGACAAGTTCCGAATTTTCACTCATCGCTGTCGTGGGTGGAGTCACAACAGGCGCTTGCACCACAATCGCAGGTTACAGGTGCACATGGTAGCGCAAAAATGGCTCCCGAGTCATCGGATTAGGCGCATGCACCCCTCTTCTCCTCAAGATCAATTTTCCGAGCTACCATGCTCCCCTCATCATTTCGTCCTCTAAGAAGACAACATGTCTCATTTCCACAAACTTTGTGTATTTCTCTAAGTAGAAACGATAACCTTTTGACTTTTCAGGATAGCCATAAAATGGCAGCTGACTGTTTTGGTATCTAACTTTCCGATATTTGGATTGAATACTTTGGCCTCAGCAGGGCTCCACCACACTTTCAGGTGGTTTAGAGAAGGCACTCTCCCCTGTCCATAGCTCATACGGCATTTTGGGCACCGATTTGCTTGGTACTCTTAGAATGTGAATAGCGGTTTTTAACGCCTCAATACACAATCCCAATGGTAGGGTGGAATAGCTCATCATACCGCGCACCATATCCATAAGGGTACGGCTGCGCCTTTCAGCTACCCCATTCTGCGCTGAGGTTCGCCCGGCATCGAGTACCGGGCGACTATTCCAGTCTCCTGTAGAAACCTTGCAAAAGGTCCAGGGACTTGGCCATATGGAGTATGTCGACCGTAGTACTCCCCTCCACGATCAGACCTGACTATCTTTATTCTTTTATCATGCCGATTTTCAACTTCAGCTTTGAATATTTTGAATTTATCCACGCTTTTGTTCTTTCTTTTATTGGATAAATATAACCATATCGGGAGTAATCATCCGTGAATGTTATGAACGAATCATAGCCATCCACACTTTTCACCGGAAATGGTCCACATATATCGGTGTGAATTATTTCTAGTGTTGTTGTGCTTCGATTTGCACCCTTTTTAATTTGCTTTACAAATTTTCCTTTAATGCAATCGATGCACTGTTCTATGTCCGAGAATTCTAATGGAGGAAGAATATCATTTTTAACGAGTCTTTCTATTCTCCCTCGAAATATGGCCTAGGCGACAGTGCCATAATTTCGATGATTCATCAGTTCTTTTTCTTTTCTTTCCTTCTTTTTCCGACGAGGGTATTTGTTCATTCACTTTACACACAGACAATACTTTTTCACGCAAGGACAATAAATAAAGCTCATCATGGAGTATAGCAACCCCAACATAATAATTATTACACCATATGGCACATTTGCCATGTCCAAAATAACATTGATAACTGATACGCGTAGATGCACACGTCCGTTGGGAACCCCAAGTGGAAGGTATGATGCGTATAGAAGCAAGTTTCCCTCAGTATGAAACCAAGGTTTAATCGAACCAAAGAGGAGCCAAGAAGCACGTTGAAGGTTGATGGTGGCGAAATGTGATGCGGCGCAACAACAGGGATTCCGGCGCCAACGTGGAATCTGCACAACAAAACCAAAGTACTTTGCCCCAAAGGATTAAACGTATCGAGTGGAAGATGATTGTTTGCAAGAAAACAGTAAAACACAATTGCAGTAGATTGTATGCTATGTAAAGAATAGGACACTACAAGAAAAGTTGCCATGGCCGACGAAGTTGAAGTCGCGCCGTGGTTGCTGGTGTACCATGGCCGACGATTTTTGGTCCCTCCGTGGTTCATGTCAAAACTTTTTTTTCTCGTTTTTGAGGCCACCTAGCCCGACGAAAGCGGCCAAAACGCCGTATGGTGGCCCGGACGTGGTGCATCTCGAAATCTCGGGTTCGCGGGCCGAGTCAACGCAAATCCGCACCGCCGAGGGATGGGCCCGATGGCAGCCTCTCTGGCATTGTTTTTTTTTCGAGATCGCGCCATCTCGCTCAACGTTCTCCGATCGAGCCGTTTATGCAGATCATGTCCGCATGTCATCCTCTATGAACCAAAATTCTTTCTATTCTGGATTTTTTAACCCCTGATGCTACTTCCTTTTTTCTTTGATCCCTTGCCGCCTTTGAAACGTTGAGACCGCCGCCGCTAAATGGGACCCGCATGTCATCCTCTATGTGCAATCAACTTTCTTTTCTTGGAGTTTTTTTTGGCACCTCAAATTTGGTCACTTGCCTTTTCTTTCGATCCCCTGCCGCCTCTCAAACGGTGTACCGCTGCTGCTAATGGGACCCGCATGTCATCCTCTATGTACTATAAAAACTTTCTTTTCTTGAATTATTTTTGGCACCTCATATTTGGTCACTTACCTTTTCTTTTCGATCCCCCTGCCGCCTCTCAAACGGTGATACCGCTGCTAAATGGGACCCGCATGTCATCCTCTATGTACTATAAAACTTTTTTTCTGGATTTTTTTTGGCACCTCATATTTGGTCACTTGACTTTTTCTTTCGATCCCACGTCTCTCAAACAGTTGATACCGCCGCCGCTAAATGGGACCCGCATGTCATCCTCTATGTACTATAAAACTTTCTTTCTTGGATTTTTTTTGGCACCTCATATTTGGTCACTTGACTTTTCTTTCGATCCCCTCGCTCTCAAACAGTTGATACCGTGCCGCTAAATGGGACCCGCATGTCATCCACTATGTACTATAAAACTTTTCTTGGATTTTTTGGCACCTCATATTTGGTAACTTGACTTTTTCTTTCGATCCCCTGCTCCTCTCAAATGTGAAAGCTGCCGCTAAATGGGACCCGCATGTCATCCTCTATGTACTATAAAACTTTCATTTTTTGGATTATTTTTTGCACCTCATATTTGGTCACTTGACTTTTTCTTTCGATCCCCTCGCGCATCTCAAATCGGTGAGACCGCTGCAGCTAAATGGGACCCGCATGTCATCCTCTATGATCAATCAACTTTTTCTTGGAGTTTTTTGGCACCTCATATTTGGTCACTTGCCTTTTTCTTTCGATCTCATGCCACGTTTGAAACGTTGAACCTGCTGCTCATGGGACCCGCATGTCATCCTCTCGTGTGCTATAAAAGTTTCCTTGTTGGTTTTTTTTCACCCTCTGATTTTTGGCTTGCTCTTTTTCTTTTGATCCCCGCCCCCTTTGAAACGCTGAGTAAGCTCGTTGGTTCAAGGGACCCGCATGTCATCCTCTATGTCCATCAACTTTCTTTTTCGGATTTTTTTTCACCCCTAATTACTAGCTACTTTCTTTTTCTTTTGATCTCAAGCCGCATTATGAAACATTGAGACCGCTGCTGCAAAATGGGACCCACATGTCATCCTCTATGTACAATAAATCTTGGATTATTTTGGCTCCCGATTTGGTCACTTGCCTTTTTCTTTCGATCTCATGCCGCCTTTGAAACGTTGAGTAAGCTGGCTCATGGGTCCCGCATGTCATCCTCTACGAACAATAAAAGTTTCCTTTCTTTGGAGTTATTTTTTACCCCTAATTTCTGGCTATTTGTCTTTTCTTTGATCCTGCCTCGTTGAAACGATGAGGACGTTGCTGGCTGCCTGGTCCCACATGTCATCCTCTATGAACAATAAAAGTTTTGTGGATTTATTTTTGACCCCCTAATTAATTTCTGCTATTTCCTTTATTTTTCTTGATCCCCCGCCGCCTTGGAATTGTTGAGAATGCTGCCGCTCATTTTTCTTTGGTCCCGTGCCGCCTTGGAAACATTGAGACCGCTACAAAATGGGACCCGCATGTCATCCTCTATGTACAATAAAGTTTCTTTTCTTGGATTATTTTTGGCTCCTGATATTATGTCACTTGCCTTTTCTTTCGATCTCATGCCGACTTTGAAACGTTGAGGATGCTGCCTCATGGGTCCCGTATGTCATCCTCTCGGAACGATAAATGTTTTCTTTTCTTGTATTTTTTTACCAACTGATTTTTGGCTTTTTTTATTTTCGATCCCCCGCCGCTTTGAAACGTTGACTCCGCCGCTGGCTCATGGGTCCCCGATGTCGGCCTCCCGTACAAGAAACATGTGATATTTTATTTTGCAGACAATAAACGTTGTATTTCGTTCCTGAGCTATTGCAAACGGATAAATTAAATCTTTATATCTACATAAACAAATTTATATGTTGAATCTCCTTGTTTTTTGTTTTTGCGAAGCATAGGACTTTCCCTGTTTTTTTTTGAGAAAATCCGACCTTTCCTGTTTTGAGTGGGCTGAAATTGTACGAAGTCAAAAGGCCCAGCAGGATAGTTCGAAGGCCCAGATGTCCAGACATGCCCAATTGAAATCTTTCTTTCTTGGATTTTTTTCACACCCTGATTGGCTACTTCATTTTTCTTTCGGTCCCGTGTCCTTTGGAAGCGTTGAGACCGCTGCTACAAAATGGGATCCGCATGTCATCCTCTATGTACAATAAAGTTTCTTTTCTGGATTATTTTTTCCCGATGATTATGTCACTTGACTTTTCTTTCAATCTCATGCCGACTTTGAAACGCTGAGGAAGCAGCTGTTCATGGGTCCCGCATGTCATCCTCTATGAACAATAAAAGTTTTTTGTTGGATTTATTTTTTCCCCTAATTTCTGGCTATTTGTCTTTTTCTTTTGATCCCCCCCCTCTGAAACGATGACGACGCAGCTGGCAAGTCGGTCCCACATGTCATCCTCTATGAACAATAAAAGTTTCCTTGATGGATTTATTTTTGACCCTAATTAATTTCTGGCTATTTCCTTTTTTATTTTGATCCCCTGCCGCCTTGAAATAGTTGAGGATGCTGCTACCTCATGGGTCCCGCATGTCATCCTCTCGAAAGGTAAATGTTTCTTTTCTTGAATTTGTTTACCAACTGATTTTTGCTTATTTTTTCTTTCGATCTCCGCCACCTTTAAAATTTGACGACGCCGCTGGCTCATGGGTCCCCAATGTCAGCCTCCCCATACTGCAAATCCTCTTTCTGCAAAGGTTGTATTTCTAGATAGATAAGGTGGATTCGATTCAGGCAGCTCATGTAAGCCTTCTTGCACTAATTAATGGAAGTAGTGTATCGCAAGGTCAAGACATGTGGCTCTGTAATGAATCTATATGAATCATGTTGTGGGTTCAATCTGATAGTTCTCTAACAGGTCAGCCAAAATAGAAATTAAGTTTTTTTCTAAAAGGGAAATGCAAATTAAGATGAACACAAACATTAGTTATCATAATAGCTGATCATACATACATACTTGCTAAGAGCAAAAGCTTGCCAGAGTTTTACCACCCATACAATTAATTAGCAGTTATAAGATAACCTTATATAAGTATAACTACAAATGCATTTGCTAAGGGCTCATGGGACAACAAAACTAGACAACCGCGAACTTTATGACCAGCATGTCACAGCGGCATCGAAAGATCTTGACCTTCAACTTTGATCCAATGCGAAGTTTGGCACCGTCAATGAACTTTTTCCACCTGGAAGTAACAGCTAAGCGGCCATCTGTGGACTGACAGTACCGTCCCTCCACGGTGAGACCTTCACTCTCCATGACGAGGATATCTTGCCCCTTCGGCCAGCATTGAGATCCTTGGAGATACTTTAGGCAATTTCTGATTCAAAGCAAGAGATACCACCAAAAATTAGTCAATGGCACCAATGCACTGAACCATGTGAGACTTTGAGCAGAGAAGACATCAAGATAAGAGCAGTTATGTGTCATATACTCACGAACATAGCCTTCAGATGCGTCCGGTCACCACACGGGTGGCCACAGCGAATGAGCTGAGACCGTGATCCGGCTGTGTGCATGAGCCTCGGCTGGTACACGAGCCGGTGTAGATGCGGTGAGACTGCTAGGTGGCAGAACCAAGGCTCTAGAGGAACCGGGCTGGCGCAGGAGATCGCAAGGTGTGCAGAAACGGTGCAGCTAGAGGAACCAAGCACATGCAGCCTCGCTGGGCATGTGTAGTATATGGGGCCTCTACAGGAACCAATGATGTAGGGGACTGGTAGATGCAAGAACCAGCCGGTATGAACCGGTACATGCAGAGGAAGCTGTGCCGGTGCCGGTGTGGTTGCCCTTTGTGACATCCGCTCCTGCCCATCAGGGGATCTGCAGCTTTGATCATGTTAAACCCAGCAAGCTAGAACAGGGAATGGTTTAGAACAACTGCTCAGAATGCAGTTATCAAAAGATATGAGTAGAAAAAAGTTACATATTATATATTTGGAAGTGTCTCCAACTCTGTAGTTACGTATATCTGCCCGTTTGAGTTTCTGATCCTCAGCTCGTCGCCCTTCTTCAGACCGTAGTCAAAAGCAAACTTTCTCCAATCATGTCCATACAAATATGTGATGGCCTGCGTCTTGTAGACATACACCTCATAGACCGTGTAGGTGTTCATCAATTTGCCATTGCTATGCATAGTGAAAGATCCTTCATGCGGACACATCTGGTTAATCATTGGACGAAGTTCACAAGGTACAGTCCGCATGTGAAAATTGATACAAATGTAAGAAGCAGGAAGACTAAAAACAAGACTTTACTATATGCCAATTCATGCTAAACCACTGAGAATACATACCTGTAACTCTATGAAGGAGCTACTAGAAAGGTAGATAGAGCCATAGGAGGTGTTATATGCGGGGTATGTACATGGGCCTGCCATATTCCCGCAAGCTCGGCATCGGGATGGTGAAGGAAACATGGAGGTACTACTGGTGAATGTAAGTGGAAGAATTAGGTTGTGTAAAGTGCATAGTTCAGAGCAATGCAAATGTTGACAAGCAAGTGCATAACACTATGTTACAAACTAACAAGAAAATTAGTGTATGATGAATATAAGTACATGCTAATTTGGTGTTTCCGAATTCCAAAGAGCATTAGACAGAATATCAGACATAAATCATGGCATGTATATGTGGCTTAAGAAAATATACCCGAACCCTTGGATGGTTACGGCCCGGCTGATCCTTGGACTTGAGCTATATAAGCATCCATAAGGTGGGTCGACAGCACTTGGTGGCAGCCTTCTCAGATGCCTCATCAAGCAGCAGCTGCAATCCTTTTGACCAATGAAGGCTTAGTTTCAGTCTGCATATAAAAATTGAAGAGCAACAGAAAGCAGTGATATATAAAATGAATCTATGAGACACTGATGCATATAGTGCTGGATGTAAGTGGAAGAATAGGTGTGTGTGTTTCGGAACTATTGGTAAGCACAAAGCCTAACAAATAAGACAAAAATCAAATCATGTATGAGGATTAAGAAAATATATCTGCTTACTGAAAAGGGTACCACCCAGCTGCCCGTGGCCTTGTGCTTGAGGAGGTTTTCAGAAGATGGTGGCAGCACCATCGTCTTCACAGCAATCAGGATCATTTTTTATCCATTTGAGTAGAGGAACGGTTTCATCCCGCATATGAATAGCAACAGAACTCATCATTGATATTTAATAAATCTATGAGATAGACCATGCAAATAGTGCGGTGTAAGTGGAAGAATAGGGTTGTGCATAGAGAACATGACAACAATGCAAATGATTACAAAAGAAGCCAATGGAAATCAACAGTTTATATACTGGATGAGACAGACTGAAAAGTGAAAAATTAGTGTATGATGATTGTAAGCAAACGCAGTGTTTCTGAACTTTTGGTAAGCATTAGACAAAGCCAACAGTAATTAAACATAATAATGAAATCATGTATGTGGATTAAGAAAATGAGATTCATTAAAAGGTCACCACCCAGCTGGCCCATGGCCTCGTGCTTGTAGAGGTTTTCGGAAGATGGTGCCGGCACCATCGTCCTCACAGCAGCCTCATTAGCCTCATTTTGCATCCACTTGAGTAAAGGCGCAGCAGTTCAGCCCGCATAAGAATGGGAACAGATCTCAGCAATGATATTGAATGACTCTGAGACAGACCGATGCATATAGTGCTAGATGTAAGTGGAAGGGTATGGTCGTGTATGGACAAATACAACAATGCAAGGGTGTGTCCGGTTCTGACACATGGAATGGAATGGAATGGTTCCATTTGGGATGGAATGGTTAGATTTTTGTTCGGTTGGGAAAATGGAGAGAAGAGATCGAGGTTAAACTAACCAATTGTCTCAAAATTGTAATTAACAATTGCAAATGACATTTTAATCTCAAAGTCGTAATTAACAGCGCCTAATGGTGCTCTTTTAATCTAAAAATTGAAATTAACATCATTATATGTTGGGTTAGGGGAACTGGAGTAGATGAACATTACTGTATGATGATTGTAAGCAAACGAATTTCTGTGTTTCTAAACTTTTGGCTTCGAGATCTTATGGGTTTCAACTCTAGCCTACCCCAACTTGTTTGGGACTCAAAGGCTGGTTGTTTGTTGTTGTTGTTGTAAACTTTTGGCAAGCATAGAAAACCGACAATAAACAGAAAATCAAGGCATGTTTTGTGGATTAAGAAAATATACCATATTCATTAAAAGATCACCACCCAGCTGTGCGTGGCCTTGTGCTTGTAGAGGCATTTAGAAGATGGCGGACACATACCGCACTGATCAGCCGCAGTTTTGATCTTCCTTCTTGAGTAAAGGCCCTAAAGTTTCAATCTATATGAATAGCAAAACAAAAGGCGGACCTCAGCAGTGATATTGAATTACCGTATGAGATAGACTGATGCATATAGTGGATGCTCTTAGCCTTTGCAGCATGAACACTAGCTATGACACAAAAAACTAGTTAACTCAGCCTTGTCTAGATATGAATGTACTAAACCATCCAAAAGCTTAAGCCTTATTTATTTTTGAGAAATCAAAACAAGCAAAGTTTGACCAAAATTTTAGAACATTCTATCAACAAATATAATACTGTGTAGATACCGTAGGAAAATATATTTTATTATCTATTTAATGATATTAATTTTGTATTTTGCATGTTACTGATTTTTGGTAAAAGCTTAGTCAAACATGGTATAGTTTGACTTTCTAAAAATAATATAAGCCCAAAGCTTTGGGATGGAGGCAGTAGTATCTAGAGCTAAAACACATCTAGATACATCCGTATCTACGATAGTTGAGTCAATTAATTTGGATCCGAGGGAGTATCAGATTCAGACTACATCATGGTAAGTTGGTTAAAAAAATTACCCCTGGCGGTCCTCGCCCTTTCTCGGCAGTGGCATTTCGCTTCTTGTGCTGCAGATCGCCATGCTCCTCAGCAGTGGGGCGCTATTCTCGTTCCCCATAGCCTCAGCACGGAACTGGAGGTACCAACTCCGATACAGAGAATATAGAGCATGGTCACAGAGGCTTTACGCACAAAACACGAAGACATGTGCTACTTTAAGCATATTCCGGAACAGGAACAGATTGAGATGCAGAGACCAGAGAGACACTTAAAAGGTAAAGAGTGGATAAGCAAACGGAGTACCTGCTTCGCGGGGCTGGGGACGCAGCTCAGGCTCAGCCAACTGCCACATGCGTGGTGGCCTTACGCTCCATTGCCCCCACCGCCGAGGTCTTACCTTTCCTGTACAAGCTGACAAAAGATACAGTGAGGATCAGCAGAAACTACAAAGGTTGCAAATGTCGACAAATAAAGGAAGAACACCCCAATCCAAGCAAAGGTAGCCCCCGCCCCACCCCCATCAATCACTCCTAGCTCGAGGGTGACCAAAGACACCCCTTCGCCAGAATAGGAAAGAGATGCGCAAGACATCGAGGAGAGGAAAACAGAACCGATCTCGAGAAAGGAGAGAACATTACTGGGGTCCCACTCTAATCCGCTGGGCTGATGCGCGCGTACCCTCCAAGCCGGATGCCCGGACTGCGGAGGCGCGAAAGGAGGATCGAGCATGGTTGCATCCGGGCCTAAATCAAGACTGATCGGGAGAGAAGGGGTGCTACATAAAGGTGAGGTAACATATTTTATTACACAATGAACTTACCGATGTGACTAGTCATTACATGTCTCACTCGAAACTAGGGCCCATAGTGTGGCACCCCAAATTTACTTGGAGGCTGCCCGGCGGACGCATTGGCGCGTCAAGAAACCCGAATTGTAGCAGGGAAATGAAACATTTCACAAAAATTGAATTCAAGCACACCGCCACGCGCCAAGCACGCGCCTGTTCCTCTTCCTCGGCTCCTCCTCCCCTATCCGAAAACCCCAAATCCCAAGCTCAAACCAAAAAAAAAACAAATCCCCCGGTCGCCATGCATGTCCTCGCAACTACTGAGATCGTTCCTGGGACGAGCGGACCACCCGCCCGAGATCCGTAATCAGTTCACTCGAGGCACCGGGCGTGCTGCCGGGGCAGCTACTGCTTGAGGGCGCCGAAGAGGAAGTTCCGACGGAAGTGCTCATGGCAAACTGCAAGCTCACCGTGCGTGTCGTATCCCGAGAGGAACCGGGGTCAAAGCGATATTCGCCTTTTTCACACAAAAAAAAAATTGCGGGCCAAGATCCGGTCAAAGCTTCGTCGATGGCTTGCCGGAGAGGCTTGGAGTCCCGAGTCAATAAACTAGCTGCTCGAGGACTTGGCGAAAGAGCACGGGGATTCATATTAACTGACTCAAGTTTGTTAGTCTAGTTAACAAATGCATCTAGATACATCCATATCTAGACACAATTGAGTCAATTAATATGAATCAGAGGGGAGTACCTGAAAGTGTTTCATGCTACCAACTAATGCGCCGGCAGGAATCGCCGTAGAAGTAATTGTGCTACTACTCATACGATGAACTGATTGTGTGGGTGTCGAATTTTGCAACGCGATCATCCACCGAATGCTTAATCTAGCGCCAAAGGCGTACAAATCATAACATACTACAACACACAACATAAGAGTACGAATCATAAAGTAGCTCAACATTTGCACGTGGCTTCGGTGGTCCCGAGACCACCGTGACGCTCATGATCTCCGGTGCATCCTTCAACCAGCCGTGTACGGTCCACGGCTCCTTTTGTAGGCCGGATAATCTCGTGCAGGACTCGTCTCCATGAGAGGCTCACACGTACTCATCCATTGTGTGCATCGGGCCGGGTGTCCTGAGACTACCCTGACGCCCGTGATGATCTCCTCATGCATCCACTTCCCAACGCAGCCGTGTACTCGGTCCACCCGCCTCCCTTCCGTAGATCTGATAATCTCAAAAAGTGTGACCTTCGTCTATGAAAGGCTCACCATCAGTACCAGCATCAAACTGAGATCCATCTTCAAATCTCCCATCAAACTCGAGAGACCTCTTTAACTCTATGCTTCGCAATTAGTACATCAACCGATTAGACAAACATCTAAGGAATGCAACCTGAACAAATGCCGTTTTAAATATTTACCTTCTCATCTGGCAAAACATGTCCCGAGCTGAAACCGTTTCCTGAAGCAAGCTCTTTTTTCCCTCCTTCCCGTCCATCCATCCGCAACAAGTTAAATTTGAGTACGGAACCTTGGCACAGGAATGCAAACTATTGATTGAAACAATGGAAACATCAATATAAATAATTAACTACATATGCCAACACACATACAGTATGAGTAAGATCTGCTTCTCCCGCTAAAGGATCATTATATGGTTCACCATGCTAAACCCGCCAAACATATGTGCGGCCCATCCCAAAAATGTGTAAAAATGATCCGCCACTACAAGGTGAGGCCTCTTCTCACCATTCATACATGTGCGGCGCGGGCAAACACGTCCATGTTGTGACCATCATGAGCTCTAATAAACCCCATAAAGGTTGAACACCATTTATATGAAGGGGAACATAAGTGTCCATGCGGTATCCAGTTCTGTCCATCCGTTTAATTATGAGATACAAAGTGGTTGGTGATTAATTTAAGTCCGAAGTAGAAATGTATATCCATCGAGTACAAAACTATACTACATGATTATGTATTTCAGCAATCATGTCGTAGTACAAACAAAAATGCCCATCGAATATTTTAGCAAATGTAGATTGCGGTACAAAACTCGCCATGGCATTTCAACAATTAACGGATCGAGTAATCCACTCTATATGCCCACGCAAATGAACAAATTGATCGATGACAACGAGCGAAAACTATAAAGTGCCAATTAGTTCGAGAATACTGACGAATTTTTTAGCAGGATCAAGAAAATATAAATCGTTAGGCTGTCTTGCCCGATACATGATCGAGCTAGAGATAGCAGCCCTACCGTGGAACTTGACCGCTGGTGCGTCTCGAGAAGAACGATGGGGAGGGAAGCTTCTTCTTCGTACCTGACGGACGGGAGGAAGCCTTCGCACTGACGGGATAAGTTGTGTACGGGTGGGTGGGGGGTCATGCGGCCGGCCGGGGTGATAATTAAGGCCGGGTAGGTGGCGTTTAATGGAGTTGCGTGTGTAATTTGCCGTGCACAAGGTTGAGGAATAGGCGGTTCCCTTTGCCGCGCGCACAATTCAAACTATCCCGTCCATGTAGTTTAAATTCGCCATATTTTCGTTAAATCGATATAAAGTCATGTGAGTGGGGGAAAATTAGCTTTTGAAAAATAGTAAAACTCTCAAATTATCCTTTAAATATGCTCTACTTCGTGTGAAAATCGGGTGTGGAAGCATGTTGAGTTGTTTTTATTTGTACTTTCTTCATTAAATTCCCATTTTATGTACTTTGGATGGAAAGAAATCATTTGTACATAAATTTTGACACCATTTGCAAACACTAATTCGTTTACATGCCAAGATGCACCCATCCACCAAATATATATGTGGCAAAAGTTTATCACAATCTGGCCAGATATGCATAATTAGTGAGGGACCCCTTTGATTTTGTGCAATTTCCACTAATTAGGTAGAGATCGAGAAGGGTTAATTAATTAGGCCATGTTAGGGGTTATGTGTTTTAGATTAGGGTTGTGTGGATTCAAATACAACTTCTTTATTTGTGTGCTAAGATTAATCAAAACTAGATCGATCGACTGCGCACACATTATTAGAGGCGCATGCCTTTGCGCACAAAGTGCATGTGTGTGTTGTTGGCCACCAACGAGAGAGAGAGAGAGAGAGAGAGAGACAGAGAGAGAGAGACAGAGAAAGAGAGAGAGGTAGAGAGAGCTACATACGAGAGAGTTGAAATCCCCAAATTAAACACATATATGCATGGCACATTTAATTTAATTAGAGGACCGCGAGGCACCCCTGGCCTGCTTGATGCACAATTAAGTGTCATTGGCCTATATATAGGGTTTAATTAGGGTTTAGGTTTAGGGTTAGAGGTTAGGGTTTAGGGTCTAGGGTTTAGGGTTTAATTATTATGGTGTTTAGGGTTTAGGATTAGGAGGTTAGGTTTTTTAGGTTTAAGTGTTTAGGGATCATCGATCGTAGTGCGCACACACACATATATTAGAGGCACCCGCGCCTTACGCATAAAGTGCATGCGTATATGTGTGTGTTTTTTGGCCACAAACACATATAGATGATCTAGAGAGAGAGAGATTGAAATCCCCAAGAATATGTTCAAATATATATTAAAATATATGCACGAATCAATGCATGCATGGTAGGCCATGCATGCACACTAATTATATATATATTATGAGGAAACTTAATCAAATGTGTTTTCATTCGAGAGAACTTGTCAAAATTCAAGTTAATTAATTTATCATCATAATTATATAATTAATTAATGAATCTCAGGGAGATGTTATACAACATATGATTGATATAGGCCATGTATATATTAATTGGTTTTAATCTACCGTTTAATTTGCTAGCTAGCTGCATGCTATATATAGAGCATGCTTTTATTAGATCGGGTTATAGCTAGTATAGTTTAGGGTTATGTGTTTTAATTAACTAGGGTTTGATTAGCTAGGGGTTAGTTATATATATGGTTTAGGTTAATGCATGGCACATTTAATTTAACTAGAGGACTGCGAGGCACCCCTGGCCTGCTTGATGCACAATTAAATGTCGTTGGCCTATATATATAGGGTTTAATTAGGGTTTAGGGTTAGCTAGCCGGGTTTAGGGTTTAGTTTTTGGGTGTTTAGCTAGGTCTAGGGTTTAGGTTTAGTGTTTAGGGTATAGAGGGTCTAGGGTTTAGTGTTTAGGGTGTTTAGGGTTCAGGGTTTAGGGGTCTAGTGTTTAAGGTCTATGGTTTAGGGTTTAATTAGTATTAGGTGTTTAGGGTTTAGTGTTTACGGTGTTTAGGGTCTAGGGTTTAGGTTTAGTGTTTAGGTCTAGGGTTTAGGATTTAATTAGTGTTTAGGGTGTTTAGGGTTTAAGGTTTAGTGGTTAGGGTAAGTTTAGGGTCTAGGGTTTAGGGCTTGTGTGTTTAGGGTGTTTAGGGTCTGGGGGTTTTAGTGTGTGTAGGGTGTTTAGGTTTAGGGGATTAGGGGGGAGGTTTAGGGTTGTTTAAGGTTTAGGGATCATCGATCGAGTGCGCACACACATTATTAGAGGCACCCGCGCCTCTGCGCATAAAGTGCATGTGTATATATATGTGTATTTTTTTGCCACAACAACGATATATAGATGATCGAGAGAGAGAGATTGAAACTCCAAGAATATGCATGTTCAAATATATATATATCAAAATATATGCACGAATGCATGGTAGGCCATGCATGCACACTAATTATATATATTATGTGCTAGGCAACTTAATCAAATGTGTTTTCACACGAGAGAACTTGTCAAAATTCAAGTTAATTAATTTATCATCGATAATTATATATATAATTAATTATGAATCACAGGGAGATCGATAATTAATTTAGGGTTTTAGGGTTGTACTGCTTAAGGTTTAGGGATCATCGATCGAATGTACACACATTATTAGAGGCACCTGCCTTTGCTTATAAAGTGCATGCGTATATATGTGTGTGTTTTGCCACCAACGTTATATATAGATGATCGCGTAGAGAGAGAGAGAGATTGAAATCCCCAAGAATATGTTCAAATATACATTAAAATATATGTAACGAATGCATGGTAGGCTATGCATGCACACTAAAATTATATATATATTATGAGGTAACTTAATCAAATGTGTTTTCATTCGAGAGAACTTGTCAAAATTAAAGTTAATTAATTTATCAAGATAATTATAATTAATTAATGAATCTAGGATATGTTATACAACATGATCGATATAATAGGCCATGTATATTTTAATTGGTGATAATCTACGGTTTGCTAGCTAGTCGTTATATATATAAAGAGCATGCTTTTATTAGATCTGGTTATATCTAGTATAGTTTAGGTTATGTGTTTTAATTAAGTAGGGGTTGATTAGCTAGGGTTAGCTATATATATATGGTTTAGGTTAATGCATGTCACATTTAATTTAATTAGAGGACCGCGAGGCACCCCCGGCCTGCTTTGATTCACAATTAAGTGTCGTTGGCCTATACATAGGGGTTTAATTAGGGTTTAGGGTTAGTTAGTTTAGGGTTAGGGTTAGGTTAGGGTTAGGTCTTTGGTCTAGGGTTTAGTGTTTAGGGTGTTTAGGGTGTTTAGGTTTAGGATTAGGATTGTAGGGATTTAAGGTTTTAGGATTGTTTAAGGTTTAGGGATCATCGAGTGCGCAGACACACATTATTAGAGGCACTGCTGTCCACATACGCGTAAATTGCATGCGTATATATATATATGTGTGTGTTTTTTGGCCACCAACGATATATTGATGATCGAGAGAGAGATTGAAATCCCTAAGAATATGTTCAAATATACATTAAAATATATGCACGAATGCATGGTAATATATACACACCAATTAATTATATATATATTATGAGGCAACTTAATCAAAATGTGTTTTCATTCGAGAGAATTTGTCAAAATTCAAGTTAATTAATTTATCACGATAATTATATAATTAATTAATGAATCTGAGGGATATGTTGTACAACATGATCGATATATATAGGCCATGTATATTTTAATTGGTGTTAATCTACGGTTTGGTAGCTACATATATATAGAGCATGTTTTATTAGATCGGGTTATATCTAGTATAGTTTAGGGGTTATGTGTTTTAGCTGTAGGTTAATTAGCTAGGGTTAGTTACATATATATGGTTTGGGGTTAATGCATGCATGTCACATTATTTTAATTAGAGGACCGCGAGGCACCCCCGGGCTGCTCGATCACAATTAAGTGACGTTGGCCTATACATAGGGTTTAATTAGGGTTTAGGGTTACTTAGGGTAGAGGGTTAGGGTTAGGGTTTAGGGTTTAGGGTTTAGTGTTTAGGGTGTTTAGGTTTTAGGGATTTAATTTAGGGTTTTAGGGTTGTTTAAGGTTTAGGGATCATCGATCAGTGCGCACACACATTATTAGAGGCACCCACGCCTTTACGCATAAAGTGCATGCGTATATATGTGTGTTTTGGGCCACCAACGATATATAGATGATCGAGAGTGTAGGTAGAGATTGAAATCCCCAAGAATATGTTCAAATATACATTAAAATATATGCACGAATGCATCGATGTCATGCATGCACACTAATTATATATATATTATGAGGCAACTTAATCAAATGTGTTTTTCATTCGAGAGAACTTGTCAAAGTTCAAGTTAATTAATTTATCACGATAATTATATAATTAATTAATGAATCTCGTAGATATGTTATACAACATGATCGATATAGGCCATGTATATTTTAATTGGTGTTAATTTATGGTTTGCGGTTTGCTAGCGCTATATATAGAGCATGTTTTTATTAGAATGGGTTATATCTAGCTAGCATAGTTTAGGGTTATGTGTTTTAATTAAGTAGGGTTGATTAGCTAGGTTAGTTACATATATATGGTTTAGGGTTAATGCATGGCACATTTAATTTTATTAGAGGGATCACTTAGGCACCCATGACCCGCTTTGATCGATGCACAATTATGTCGTTATTTAAGGCATAGGTTTAATTGGGGTTTAGGATTAGCTAGGTTTAGGGTTAGGGGTTAGGTTAGGTTAGGTTAGGGTACGTTTTAGGGTCTAGGGTTTAGGGTTTAGTGTTTAGGTGTTTAGGGTTTAGGATTAGGGATTAAGGCTTTAGGGTTGTTTAAGGTTTAGAGATCATCGAGTGCGCAGACACACATTATTAGAGGCACCCGCCGATTTTTACGGATAAATTGCATGCATATATATGTGTGTTTTTGGCCACCAACGATATATATTAATCGAGAGAGATTGAAATCCCCAAGAATATGTTCCTAAATATACATTAAAATATATGTAATTTAATGATTGTAGGCCATGCATGCACACTAATTATATATATATTATGAGGCAACTTAATCAAATGTGTTTTCATTCGAGAGAACTTTGTCAAAGTTCAAGTTAATTAATTTATCACGATAATTATATAATTAATTAATGAATCTCAGGATATGTTATACACATGATGGATATAGGCCATGTATATTTTAATTGGTGTTAATCTATTGTTTGCTAGCTAGGTTATATAGAGTATGTTTTATTAGATCGGTTATAGCTATTAGTATAGTTTAGGGTTATGTGTTTTAATTAAGTAGGGTTGATTAGCTAGGTTAGCATATATATGGTTTAGGGTTAATGCATGGCACATTAATTTTATTAGAGGATCACAAGGCACCCTGACCCGCCCGATCGATGCACAATTAAGTGTCGTTGGCCTATACATAGGGTTTAATTGGGGTTTAGGATTAGCTAGGGTTTAGGGTTAGGGTTAGGTTAGGTTAGGTACGTTTAGGGTCTAGGGTTTAGGTTTAGTGTTTAGGGGTGTTTTGGGTGTTTTGGGTTTAGGATTAGGGATTTAAGGTTTTAGGGGTTGTTTAAGGTTTAGGATCATCGATCGAGTGCGCACACACATTATTAGATCGAGGCACCCACGCCTTTTCGCATAAAGCAGTGCATGCGTATATATGTGTGTTTTTGGCCACCAACGATATATATAGATGATCTAGAGAGAGAGATTGAAATCCCCAAGAATATGTTCAAATATACATTAAAATATATGCACGAATGCATGGTAGGCCATGCATACACTAATTATATATATTATGAGGCAACTTAATCAAATGTGTTTTCATTCGAGAGAACTTGTCAAAATTAAAGTTAATTAATTTATCAATATAATTATATAATTAATTAATGAATCTGAGGGATATGTTATACAACATGATCGATATAGGCCATGTATATATTAATCTATGGTTTGCTAGCTAGCTGCTATATATAGAGCATGTTTTTATTAGATCGAGTTATAGCTAGTATAGTTTAGGGTTATGTGTTTTCATTAAGTAGGGTTGATTAGCTGTGGTTAGTTACATATATATGGTTTAGGGTTAATGCATGGCACATTTAATTTAATTAGAGGGACCGCGAGGCACCCCCGGGCCCGCTTGATGCACAATTAAGTGTCGCTCAATACATAGGGTTTAATTAGGTTTAGGGGTTAGGGTTAGGTTTAGGGTCTAGGGTTTAGTGTTTAGGGTGTTTTAGGGTTTAGGGATTATGGATTAGGGTTCATGGTTGTATAAGGTTTAGGGATCATCGATCTAGTGCGCACACACATTAGAGGCACTCGCGCCTTTGCACATAAAGTGCATGCGTGATAGTTTAGGGTTACTTGTTTTAATTAAGTAGGTTTGATCAGCTAGGGTTAGTTACATATATATGGTTTAGGGTTAATGCATGGCACATTACATATAGTTTAAATCTCAAGAATGTTTATACATGATAGGCCATATGTGCAAAGGGATTTTTTTCCCTGTGAACTTGTCAAAATTCAAGTTTATCAGTGCCAATGGAAACTAGTCCAAAAAATTACATAGAGGACCAAAAGTACTAGACAATAACTAATAGAATCTGCAACTTTACAAAAAGGACCCCCAAACATATAGAAGAAAATCAATCGAGTCCTTTTCGACCGCACATCAGATCTCTGGTCCGTGATCCTTCCAAAGAATCACGCTGACGCACCACTTGGGACGGGGTGGGGTTGGCCGGTAGTCGCCAAAGACGAAGGAGGAAGAAGGGCCTCATCAAACGCATATTGGCCCGAGAAGGGCCGCCGAAGTCCAAGATGTGCACGGCAAGGACGCGATGACGCCGTCGTATGCCCCGAGCTTGTGAACTTTAGCAGCCTTTTGACTTCCCCATTGGCCAGATCTGAAGCACTGACCAAAGTAAGCCTCACCGCTAGCGCCATCACATTGATGGCACCAGATCAGGGTTTGGCCGGCAAGATCCGCCAGATTCACCATAGGCCGATCTGAAGCCGATGACGAGACCCCCGACTCCATTGCGCCATTCCGCTCCTCATGGGAAACACCGGATCTAAGCTTACAACAACAACTCTCCGGATCCAAATTAGCTGACCCAACTTTGCTTATCTAAATATACGTATCCACACATGTTTTTACTCTAGATACATATGCTAAGGAAAGTTGAATCAATTAATTGAACGGATGGGTACACATACAGAGAGAAGTCGGCTCACCCAGCCGGCGAGGCCGCCGAGAAGGTGGCAGGAGCCGGGCTGGAGAGATCGAGAGAGAAAGAGAAGAGGAAGAAATGAGAGCTCCCTCGGGGAAGAACATTATTTTTGTCGTTCGGCTCAAACTGAAAAATTCGGCCGCGCGCCAAATCATCCCCCCGCATCCATTCGAAAATCCCGTGGACCCTTTTTAACCCTGGTCCGGAAGTTACAACCCACCGACCATGAGGGCTCATCTGCGGTAATAATGAAATATCTTGCCTAGATCCCGAACCTCCCCACATGCCCACACCCACCCACCAACCATTCGCCCCATTAGCTCGTACTCACACGCCAAAGCTCCTCACTCTCTGCGCATTAGATCGAAGCCACGCTCTGCAGATACTCCTCCACAACAGAAGCCTTTGATCGTGTTGGCTATCCACCCACCTCGATCCGCTCCCCGCCGCTCGTCACCGACGGACTGCTTCACCGCTCGACTCACGACCGACGGACCGCTTCACCGTCGACTCCGCGTCGACTACTCACAACATAGCCGTCGTATCAACTTCACCGAATACCTTGCCAGCTAACCAGACCGCTTCACTAACGCCCGCTCTCATCGAAACAGTGGTCGATTCACGCTCACCTGCTCACGCCATTGAATGTTGTCGCCTCTGCCCACTCTGGCTGCAGCCTTGGTTAGTACGTCTGCTAGATCGTTATGTTTTAGCCATGTTTTGTGTAGTTATTTGGAGATCTCATATGCCGTTAACTTTCTTGATGTGTTGCTTCGCATGAAGTTTGTTTAAATATTGTACAGTACAAAAGCATTATCCGGTCGCTACCATCCTGTTCATTCTACTGACACCCGTGTGCATCCACATATTTATAGCCTTGT
>JAUUTY010000208.1:0-20000 GCA_030979885.1 Lolium multiflorum | reverse complement strand
CTTGAGAGCATAATACAAGTGAGTTCAAGATCGAACCCGGCTCTAATACCTTTCCCATGCTTTGCATTGAACATGCCGAACAATTTCTCTTTCTTATGGTTCTTTTGCAAGCATGATGATGTGATTCTTACCGTTGGTGTTGCCTCAAACAAGTTGACCAATTTCTCTTTCATTTGGTTTGTTGGCACGCACGGTTGTGCAAATTTTTGCTTGGTGAACTTTTTGGATGATATGTTGTGTGTTGCACCAAATATGAGGACCAATTTCTCTTTCCAATGGTTTGTGTGCACACATGTTGATGATATTTTGGACACTTCCTCTTATGCGTTTTGGCCAAATTCTCCACTTATTGCTTCAAGGATGTTGAACAATTTCTCTTTCCGATGCCTTGAGTGCAACAATGCACATGAGTTTCTACATGAGATGGACATCATAGTCGTCTCACAATTTGGAGTTTTTGTGTTTCCACATTTGGAAGATGTTCATATGGAGTTCTTACACATTGACCTTGCACATGCATTATTCTTGATAAATTTGTGTTGTGCTAACGGTGTTGTGAACATGAAAGGACATGTCATCGATGATGTGCTCCAATATCACACACAAACATACTTTGCTTGGTCTTTGTTGTGTGAAGGTACAAGTGACTTGTGGATGAGCGTCAACGAATGGGTTCAACCCCACACTTCGACTACACAAGATCTCTCCATGAGAGCACACCGACATCTTGCTAAGGTGACCTCCTTCTACTTGCGCTCTCTTGCTAAACCCGTGGAACATTGGCTATGCTTTGAGTGTTCTCTTGCTTCTCTTGTGCTATTGATAGGGCTCTTGACAAGTGAAGGGACATTCAAGCGTTGGTGTCATCTACCTCCTCTACACGTTCATGAAGAGTTATCGTCGAGGACGACTCTTTTTCAAGTGGGGGGAGATGATACGGGGCGACCTTCGGTCTTCACCGCATCATGTGCTTCATCGCCAAGACGGCACGCAAAGGTGAATCTTCTCCTTTACGCGTGCCTCGAATCGCCTATTTGGGACGATATACTACTTCATACTCCGTCATATCTTGATGATAGGAACTCGACGACAAGTACGGAGGGAAGAGAGGATGCCATGGAGACCCGAGGACGCAAGGCCGATGTCACGGAAGCATGGAAGAGAAGGAGGAAGAGGAGCTGGACGCTCCAGGCCGGAACTTCCGCCCCTGATGGCCGGAACTTCCGCCCCCAAGACCGAGAACTTCCGCCCCTCATGGCAGGAACTCCGCCCCTTAGGACTTGAACCCCCGGAACTTCCGCCTATCAAATCTGCTCTCAGCCCCTTTTGGCTTAAACTTACCCCTTAGTGGTTCCCTATAAATAGAACCTACCCCCACCTTCATGAGGGAGAGATGATGTTTAGATGAATTGGCTTATGCCTCTATTATCCCTTTGTGGATTTGGGAAACCCCCACCTTAGATTAACCATCTATTGTATCCCTCCTTATCCGGATCTTTTTCCATTCTAGTAATTCTATCAATTGAGAATCTCTTGCTTTGCAACTCTATTCTTAGTTGGTCTTTTACTCTTTGGGAATTCTATTTGGATTTGTCGATCTTTTGCAAGAGATTCTACCTTTGGTCTTTGTCTTGCAATTCTATCGGTTGGTGGTTCGGGCCAACGAGGATAACCGATTGTGTTGTGTGCGTGTGTTTGTATCGAGTTCTTCGCGTTCATCCACTTCCCCGCGAATCCCCTCCGCAATCACACTCACCCGGGTCAAACCGATGATCCTCATGATAGGCAACTCACAAGATCTAAACATGATAGCACAAGAGGAGAAGACAACCATCTAGCTACGCATGGACCCGTATCACGCATCAGTCCGGAGGCGGGCATGGTGATGTAGAGCCCTCCGGTGATGATTCCCTCTCCGGCGAGTGCCGGCGATCTTCTGAACCCCCGAGATGGGGTTGACGGCGGCGGCGTCTCAGTAACTTTCTCGTATCGTGGCTCTCGGTACTAGGGTTTTCGCGATGGAGGGAATAAATAGGCGAAGGGGCAGCGTAGGGGGCGCCCGAGGGGCCCACCCCATAGGTTGGCGCGCCCAGAGGTGGGGCCGCGCCGCCTTGTGGGGTGGCCGCCTCGTGGCCCCTCTCCGTCTCCTCTTCGGTGTTCTGGAAGGCTCCGTGGAAAATAAGACCGTGGGCTTTTGTTTCGTCCAATTCCGAGAATATTTGTAAACTAACTTTTCTGAAATAAAAAACAGAAAACAGGAACTGGCACTGCGGCATCTTGTTAATAGGTTAGTTCCAGAAAATGCATAAAAACATTATAAAGTATGAACAAAACATGTAGGTATTGTCATAAAACTAGCATGGAACATAAGAAATTATAAATACGTTGAAGACGTTATCAACCCACTACGAGGACCTCTCGGAGAGCTGGAGCGGTGTTCACGAGAGGACGAGATACGGAGGTGATTCGGCGCCGGTGGGCAAGGCGCACAGCCCAAACGGGTTCACGGCTGAATTCCTTCGAAGTCTTTGAGGTTAAGGGTGACTTCATGGCAGCCTTTGACAAGCTGTTCACGTTGTGCCGACGCGGGTTCCAAGGTCTCAACCAGGTCTTGCGACCTGCTGCAAAGCGCCCGGATGCGGGCGCGCTCGGCGACTACCGGCCATCAGCCCGATCCATATCTTTGCCAAGCTGGTTGCGAAGGCGCTTGCTACTCGTCTAGCCCCTAGGATGGAGTGTTTGGTGGATCGTAACCAATGCGCGTTCATTCGCAAGCGTTATATCCATGACAACTTCATGTTGGTCAAGGAGCGCGGGTGATGCTCAAGTTGGACATTGCCGCGCCTTCGACTCTGTATCTTGGGGTTTCCTTTTGGAGATCATTCGCAAGTTAGGGTTTGGGCCAAGGTTCCGCGAGGCTGGTGTCCATCCTCCTATCCACTGCGAGTACTAGGGTGATGCTCAATGGCGAGCCGGGCCCCCGATATGGCATCGGAGGGGCCGAGGCGAGAAGACCCCTGTCGCCGGCGTTGTTTGTCGATGATGAACACGCTCAATAGGTTGTTGGCTAAGGCGATCGAGCTTGGGGTATTGCGGCGCTTAGCGCGGCGGGACTTAGCGATGTCAATGTCCCTCTGTGCGGACGATGTGGTGATTTTGCCACGCAGATGAGACGGAGCTTGCGCGTACGTGGTATCTGGAGGTCTTTGGACATGCATCAGGGCTGCGCACCAACTTCGCCAAATGCTCGGTTTCCCCCATTGCACTGTTCGGAGGCTGAGGCTGCGGGCGCTGCTGAACTCATGGAGTGCCAGCTAAGCTGTCTCCGGTGAGATACCTCGGCATCCCGTTGTCTATCGGGAAGCTGACGTCTGCAGCATTCCAGCCCACGATAGACTGTCTAGCCGACAAGCTACCTGGAGGGCATCGATGATGCCTCGGGCGGGACGCTTGGCGCTAATCCGCTCGGTTCTCGCAGCGATACCGTTGCACCAGATGGTCTGAGTCTTGACAAGAAAGCACTAAAGCAGGTCAACAAAATCTTGCGAGGATTCCTATGGTAGGGCTGACGCTAATGGCGGACATTGTCACGTCAGGCGCGGGTGTGTAGGCGCTGCGGCTAGGGGCCTGGGAATCCCAGATCTTGCACGCACGACCATCAGCCTCGGGTGCGATGGATCGGAGGATGCACACCGACCCCCTGCGACCATGGCGCGGGTTGGACATGCATTTCTCGAAGACGAAGCTGGATGTCTTTGCGGCCTCTACCTACATGGTAGTCGCAGCGGGGAATCTGCCCTCTGGGAGGACAGATGGCTGGACGACAGGTCCATCAAGGAGATGGCGCCGGAGGTATATGCTTTGGTACCAAAGCGCCGGCGGAAGGCACGCACGGTCCGTGAAGCGTTGGTTGAACGCAGCTGGATCCCCGATATAGTAGGTGCACCGAGCGCCCTGTCACTGTGGCAATACGTCCAACTGTGGGGCAGACTCAGGGACACTCAACTATCGGGGGACCCGGATAGGTTATTTGGCGGTGGACGACGGATGGCCGGTATTCAGCTGGATCCTGTTATGACACCCTCTTCCGGGGGCAATCATCTCAGGGTCTTGGAAGCTCACCTGGAAATCACTGGACGCCACCTAGGGTGAAGTTCTTCATCTGGTTGGCCTGCCTCGACGGGTGCTGGACGAGTGAGAGGCGGCACGGCGGGGGCTGCCGCATGCGCCAAGATGCCCGTTATGTGACCGAGTCTGCGAAACCATGAGGCACCTTCTTACATGATGTTCCTTCTCCAGGATGGTGTGGTTTGAGGTCCTGCCGTGGATCCGATCCACCTCAGGCCCGCCCACGGCCGAGGGTGACTTCGCGGAGTGGTGGTCGCGGTGGTGCGGACCGCCCCTCGCCGAGCTAGCGCAAGGGCACTTCGTCGGTTATCATGATTACGACATGGTGGATTTGGAAATACCGGAACGCGGCGGTCTTCGACAACGCACGGCGTTCGGTGACATCCTTGTTCAACGACATCACTGCCGACGCGCGCTTTGGGCGGACGGGAGCCGGGATGTGCGCCGATTACTCCCCTAGTCTAGGTTTTTCCTTTTTCTTAGGTCGAGTTGTACGGCATGGTGTGCCGTCCTCGGACTTGTACATAAACTCTTCTTTATCTATCAATGCATCGAAATGCAAGGCTTTTGTGTTTTCGCGTTAAAATAGTCAAACTTTTAATTCAGCATATTTGTGATAATACATTATAAAAAACACAAATGGTCGGTAGGTACCGTGTTTTCTTAGATAATATTGTCATACACTCTCTAAATAAAATCTGAATAAAGTCCACATTAGATAAGAGTATCATAGCGGAGTCTCATACAGCGAGATGATTAAAATGTTCCACTCACATTTATTACCATAGCGCTTAGGATGCTTTTCATAATATTTGAAATCACAGTATAGAATTACAAATCGTGACTCTAAAGATGACACCCTCGCATTTATGAGACTATACTAGTTTGTTAGAAAAAAAAAACATATTTCATGAGACAAAGGGTGTATAAGGTTTTCATGTCTCACTCACCTCTCATAATAAAACCTTATTATATGTTTGCTTTCTCTTTGGTGTTTTCATGTTTGCCATGTTTTCATGAACTGACTCATACTTGATTAAATAAAGGGTATAGTGATATGGTGAGAGGCCGGCCGGTCCACGAGATAAGCGTTAGTACTTCCATTTGCATTCCCATCAGTGGTGCTCACAGAATGTGCAGATCCACCAGCGCGTGAAGAAAGCGAACTTAACTTTTGAAATTGAAAGCGTACTCTTAGCCCCTAAGATTTGGGAGCGATCCTATATATTCTATTTCCAAACTACGTACTGGTTCAAGCAACAGAGTCCCTAGCACCCAAGGCAAAGTTAACATTTTCTTCTATGAACCTTTTCACAAAGAAGTTAAGACCAATCATCCAACGGATTCCTCTCTCTTTTCACAAAAAAAAAAACCTTTCTAGCCACTAAAAACTAAGGTACGTGTATGAAACTATACTTATGCAAGTTGAGAAATAGCGGAACAAAAGTTGCGTGTCGGTGCCGCACAGGTGGTACGTGCAACTTCCGAGAATCTAGTCAGGGCGCGCACGCATGCCGTACTTAGCTTTGCAGCCTATTGGTTGAGCTAATTATGGAGATCAGGAACGATCTTCTTGTAAGAATTTCAGTAGTGGGAAGTACATATAATAGTAAATGCGTATGATGCTGCATGTTCTTTCATAATGTCATAGTAACTTAGATGTAGTATCATGCATGCGCGTATTAATTAGCTTGTAGACTCATTCTATCTTGAAAAGTGTGATGTTATGGTAACATAGCTAGTTCCACAACCATCTCTTTCTTCATTTAATATCATGCCATGTCATCAATTTGCATAGTTGGCAATGCATGTAGCTCTATGTTACTAACTAGTTACTTCCACTATGAGTAGTCTACCACAAGGCTTAACGACAGGATCGATGGGCTTATTGTTTAACACGGAAACGGAACTTTTAATTGTTGACCTGGCCGGCTTGTTTATTTGCTTGACATTTTGTCCAAACTCCAAAGCGTATGCTGACGCCGTGGCTAACTGCGACCTTTTGACCACAGAACACCTTCATCCCCGGCCGCTAGGAAAGGTACTCTTAGAGAATGCAAATTTACAGCTTGCTTCACTCCTTCATATATCGCTTAAAAAAGCTGACATCATTGCTTGCAAAGTGCATATTCTTACCAAGTGGCGTTTAATCCTAGTCATTTCCTTGTTGAAGTTATTGTTTGGAGATTGAACCTTTTTTAGAATGAAAACCTAGCTAGGATCTATGTGGCGATGATGTTCATGCATTGTTACTTTCCTAGAGACTTCGTTTTGAGAACCCTTTTTGGGAGTCGAGGTGGGGTGGGCCGGTGGCCATTGGTAAGAGTGTCAAGTGGGATCGCTTTTATCGCTTATAGTATAATTTGATTTTTTAGTACAATTTTGACGTTAAAATTTGAGCTACGTAGTCAAAATGACGTCCCACCGGGATCACCTTGACACGCTAGCCATTGGTAGTGTTATTGCTGATGCCGGTCTCTGATTTATTTGGCGAGATTTTTTTTCTTTTCTCAATAAACCAGCAAGTAGCTAGATACCGGAGGAGCATACACGTGCAATTCTGCAATCACACGCCAAATTACGTTTGTACAACGAACAGTGCTGGCTGTGCCACCATGCTTTTGTGGCCACGTTGATGCACACGGTGGCCGGTTTGTGAATCGCGATTCTTCTCCGATGACGAACCGTCCCTGCGGAGATCGATTCAGGTGGCATTTTTGAGATGGCAGCAAACGAATTATGGTCGATCTCGAAAACGAAATCAGTCGCTAGCTAGCCCTGCCGTTGATGCGTCCGTTTAACCACCCAAGTGTGCCGCTAGCACCGTCCACCTGGTCGCTGTCGCGGGAGCACGTCGGCGGACGCGCGTACAGTTGGTTAGCGAACCGTTTAGCTCAACCTGTTCCAACCGTCCCACCCGCGAAATGCAAATCCTGGCTCCACGTGAGAGATATTTTCGACGCATCTTCTTCCCGTACCTGATTGGCTACGGCATGCACGCGATTTGTCGACTGTCGGCAAGGAGCCCGGCAGTTGAGATCCTGCCACGTCGCCGGACCTCCCAACAGCTCACTGTGATTCTTCCGTTTGGAGCTCCTTCTCGGGCGCTTGCAGATATTCTCTTCAAGTTGTGGCGACGTTTAACCATGGCTGGGGATGACTTTTGACCTAATTCATGTACAGTACTCTCATTTTCTTTGATTTGTAGACAAGGGCATAGGTGGGAAAGGATTGGATATAGTTTCCTTAGCACATCCGTTGACATACTTTGAAAACAAAAGATACGAATACGGATCTTGTGGAGTATGTATTTGGAGAGGATGTTACTTAAATACGGATACGTCAGTCCTCAAATATTTTCTCAATTCGGAACCGAATATGATAAAATAATAGACTTGTATCTTATAATGAGTTAATTATAGAAGGGTAGAGATAAAAATATAGTGGTATGTAAACTGAAGGGTCTGTATAAAAATTGTATAGTCTAAAGTTTTTTTATGGCAGCAGTTGTTTGCTCCAAAAGGACGTTTTAGATGTGTGTGTGCAACACTACAGGCTCTCTCAACATTAGGGCATCTCTAACGGAAAAAAATTCTGGGGCTGGGCGCAGCATGCTCCTCCTGAGGCCCCTTCTAGGATATTGACACCTCACACTTGGCACGCATCCCGAAGCAGCTTCTAATCCCCCTTACGAGCTAATACGTACACTAATCGTACACTAATCCTCGTGGAAGTGGCGATGACAGGCCGCATGCCGGATTGCACCGTCGTTCGAGCCGGTGCCGCCACGACCCCTCGTGAGTTTGCCATCCCTTGCGGAACAAGTGGGACATATATGGAACCAATCGAGCTCAATTCATGGATAGTTGCCGTGGACGTGAGCTGACACTTGCATCCTCTTGTCGGCAGCCACGGGCAGACAGAGAGAGTTTGCCATGGCAACATCATCGCTCAACGAGTGGACCACCGTGATCATCTCATCACCGGTGAGCACTGCGTCGCCGGCGGCGGCATTGGCGGTGTTCTAGACATCCGGGGCCTTCGATCATCCATTGATCAGCTCATGACTGCGCCGTCGTTGTTGGTGAACGGCGGAGGTGCTGCCAACGGACGATCGGACCGGCGACGCCATCGGTTTTCTCACCTTTTTTTTAGAAAAATAGGGGCATACCCCTGGCTCCAATATATTGAAACCATAACCAGTTCTACAGTATTCAGAAGTTTTATCATTACAGCACCTAAACCTCTCTCTAGGTAATCCAGCCAGCATAACTCGAAATACCTTACAAAACATAACAAGACACCAGATAGAGAAACAACTAATATGAAAACAGACAGAAAGAGCTTGACAGACTTGAGCCCTCCGCACCCCTTCCAGGCTACGACGATCCATGACTTGGAAACATGCTCCATCTCCCACCAGGATCAAGTCATTCGCCTCCAGGGTCCTTGCCAAATCTTCTGCAGTAATCATCATTGGCCCAAAACCTCTCGAGCTGTTCATGTTGCAAACTTCAGTGTCGCTCTTGCCTTTTTCTGTGGAATCACCCAGGATCCGGCCACAATATCGGTGGTGGCAGCACTGGCCACTCCCTCCACCTTGTTCAACAGAGCCATCAACCCTTCTTTTTCTTCCTCTTTCAGCAGAATTTTCCATTGACACAACTGAGGCCAAGCGTCTCCACAAACCCTGCATACCAATCCATTGAGCTCTATTGAAAACATGATCATTTCTGGTAATCCAGATAGTTCTTAAGACAGCAGCAAAAATCATATTATATTTCTTATATTTTTTTCCTATCATTCCACAAAGCAGCAACATCATGCATATTTGAGATTTGAAAATCAACACCCAAAACATCAACAATTTGTTTCCAAATGTTACCAGCAACCACACAGTCAAAAAACAGATGTTGACAAGATTCTATTTCATTACAAAGGACACAGGTTAAATCGTCAACACTCTGTCTCTTGACAAAATTGTCTCTAGTGAGAAGCCTGTTGTGGGAAAGCAACTAGAGGAAAAAGTGAATTTTTGGGGGTACCTTGATTTTCCAAACACAGTGGATACAACAGTTTGAATTCCCCCAAAGTTAACAACAGCATAGAGAGATTTCACACTATAAACCCCACTTGCTCCCCATTTCCAAATCAAACAATCTTGAGAATCATCCAACTGGATAGTTTGTGCAATTTGCTGAATTTCCATCCATTGCAACATCAAATTATGGTCAAAGCATCTCCTAAAAGTCATTTTCAAGGACACACCATCCCATAGATCAGCAATAGTTTTATTTTGCTCATTCAAAAGGAAATATATTTCCCAATATTGAATAGCCAAAGAGCAAGAACCAAACCAATGGTCCTCCCAAAACTTAATATTCCTACCATTCCCAACTTTCCATTTATAACCCATTTTAGCAGCTTTAGCAGCCCAAAGCACCCGTTTCCAAAAGGGGGAGGCACCATTCGCAGAGCAGGAAAAAATGTTAGGATTACACACATTATACTTATTGTCTATTATCTGTTTCCAAATTTTATTATCATCCAACTGATACCTTTTGATCTAGGAAGCCAAAAGGCACATGTTCATCTCGATAAATTAGGGATGCCCAAACCTCCATATTCTTTTTTTGGTGACCAAGCCCCAATTAGCTAAATGATACTTATGGTGCCCCTCATAATTATCCCATAGACAATGTGTCATCTGAGAATTAATAAGAGTAATAGCCCATTTGGGGAATTTGATCACACTAAGAAGATAAATGAGAATACTGGCCAAGACACTCCTAACCAGCTCTAGTTTGGCAGCATGGTTGAGTAACTTCCCTCTCCAGCCCGCAGCTCTTTTGAAGATTTTATCAACAACAGGCTGAATGTCCTCTTTTTTAAGTTTGCGTGATGCAGAGGAACCCCCAAATACTGCAGAGGAAACTCTCCCAGCTTACAACTTAAAGATTGTGCAAAAAGTTGTGCATCACTATCTAAAACATTAATGGGAACTAGATCACACTTATGAAAGTTGATCCTCATTCAGACATATGTTCAAAACAGGCCAAAATCCACTTCAAGTTAATGGCAGAGGCTAATCTATTTTCAAGGAAAAGCAAAGTATCATCAGCATACTGCATACTAATGATCCCTCCCCTTCCCAGATTTTGCATAAGTCTAGCTATCTGCCCTCAGAAGCAGCTTTGTGAAGAATTTTAGAGAAAACATCAGCCATAAAATTGAAAAGAATGGGGGATATAGGGTCCCCCTGTCGACACCTCTGCTAGTAAGGAAAAAATGACTATTACAATCATTGATCCTAACACCAACATAACCATTATGTAAAAGCCCTTTAATAATAGACATCCACTTGGGGCTACAGCCCCTCATTGTCATTACTCTTAAAAGGAAGTCTCTATCCACTATATCATATGCTTTTTCATAATCTAACTTAAAAACAAAACCACTATCCCCTCTATGAACAGCATCATGAATCACCTCATGGGCAGATACCACACTCTCAAGAATGTATCTCCCTTTGATAAAAGCTGTTTGATTAGGAGAAATAAGCTTCTCACTAACCACACCCAACCTATTGGTGGCACATTTAGAAAAAATCTTAAAACTGCAATTAGTCGGGCAATGGGTCTGAACTTCTGTTAGTTACAGCATTAGTCTCTTTTGGAATCAGAGTCAACGAGAAAAATTAAGCCTGGATAAATCAAGTTTCCCCTCATTCCAATCCTTGACCACAGCCATGAAATCAGCTCTAATGAGCTCCCAGAAATGTTGATAAAAGAGAAAAGAAAAACCATCAGGTCCAGGAGCACCTTCAGCATAAGAGCCAAAGATAGCCTCCTTTACCTCTTTTTCAGAAAAAGGAGCATTAAGCATCTCATTATGACTTTGTGACACCAAATCCTCTGGGTCCCAAAAATCATCTACTAGACCGATATCGAGACAAGGTTCTTTGCTAAATAGGGACTTATAGTAGTTGACAGCGATATCCAACATACCTTTGTTGTCTTCACCACCCCTCGCACCTTGTAACTGGCAGATCTGTTTTCCTTCTCCTCTGATTAGCTACAGAATGGAAATAGGCAGTATTACGATCTCCTTCCAAAATGTACCTTTCTCTAGACCTTTGCCTAGCCTTAATCTCTTCATTACCCCAAATTTTAGTGAGTTCAACAGAAATATCTTTCATTCTTTTTAGAAACAGGGGATAAACTTTGTGTTTCAGCAAGAATATCAAGCAAATCATACTCAGCAACCAAGCTTTGTTTATTTTTCCTTTGAGCAGATTCAATATTAGCAGCCCAACCTTTTAAGCCTTTTCTAGTATTCCTAATCTTGAATTGCCATGTCAATGGATTTTTGGAAATGACATGGGGATTGCCAGAACTTGGCAACCACCTGATCAAAACCCTCAACATTAAACCACCATTTTTCAAAACGAAACTGTTTAGTACAAGGAATTTTCAAAGCCCTAGTATCCACAATGAGGGGAGTGTGATCACTTCCCACCCTAGCCTTAGAGGCTAGACTACTAGCAGGGAAAACGGAATCCCAACAGGTAGTCACAAACACTCTGTCTAGTAAAGCCATAATCAAATTATCTTGATTATTAGCCCAAGAGAATTGCCTACTAGGATTTCTAAGCTCCATCAAATTGAATTTATTGATCCAGTCATTAAAAAGGTTAGCCCAATGTTGGTTGATGTTTCCAGTGTTTTTCTCACACTTTTCTCTAATGAGATTTAAATCACCACCAACAAGGGTAGGACCATTCCAGCAAGCCATAATATTATGTAATTCATTAATAAAGTCTAATTTATGTTCCTCATATGCAGAGCCATATACAGCAATAACTCTCCAAATGACATTATCTTTTTTTTGCTTTAATGTGCACAGAGACACAATAAGAAAGGATATCCCACTTAATAACATCAAACATATCAATACTAACCCCAACAAGAATCCCTCCAGCAGTCTTCACAGCAGGTAACCAATTCCAAGAAAACTTTTCTCTTGGATCTAGTCCCTTAAGCTGCAAACTAGAGAAATCTTCTTTTTTAGATTCAGAGAAACAAATAATATCAGGACATGTCTCTCTAATGAGGTCATGTACTCTAGTAAGCTTGTCAGTCTGTTAAGACCTCTAGGGTTCCATATTAAAGCTACTAACATTTTTAAAAATCAGTTTTGTTCTACCCTTTTTCCTACTATGGACTAATGTCCATGGTTCATCGTCATCAGGTACATCACTAGTGCAATCCTCCTGATCAGAAACATCTTTTTTCCCCTTCAAAACCTACCCTTATTTCCTCCAAAGAAAGACTAATGTCACTAGGAAGGAAACTATCAGGGTTGGAATTATGAAATTCAATAAGCCTTTTAGTTTCAGCTTCTTTAATTTCATCAATCACATAATTAGCATTAGAATTTCTATGCCCCAGGCTAATGCCAGCATTCTTTGCATTATCATATAAAGTAGGATTATCAAGGGCAGCAAACGAATTCGAATAACCATGAATTTTGTTACCTTTAGGAACCTCTAGGTTTTTGGCCTTCTTAAGATCTTGAGCTTTTTCAATAGCTGACTTACCATCCCTTGTAATCCTGGAACTCATTCTTGTAGCTTGTGCAGGCCCCCACTTCTTCTTTTCCTTCCAAACCATAGGAGGAATCACATGAACAAGATTGTTGGGCATCACCTTCTCGCATCCTGACCACCATCATCAGCTTCATCATCACTCTCCTCATCAAAATGTTGAAGAAGGTTCTTCCCAATATTTTCCTCAGCTCCCCTCAAGACCAAAGCATTATTGACTTGAACACCTGGTTCTTTGCCAAACACCTTGTCTTGGATAGATGACTCCAACCTTTCATGAACAGCAGATTGGACATCACTTCTTCCACCAGGAGGGATGGAAGGTTCTGTATCCATCTTACTATTGTTTCCACTATTTTTACCCTTGTCCAGGCTCTTGAAGTCATCTCGAACCTCATTATCATCATCAACTGATCACCAGCATTTCCCTGTCCAGGATCTTCATCATCATCATCATCTACATCAATAGATTCACCTTCACTTTCTACAATGAAATTAATCAGGAAGAAGCACTGTTCCATCTCAAACAACTTGTTTCTGGGATTTTGGCTTTGTCTCTCACAGCTACTTTAACCCGACCTCTTTGTAGAAGCTTCTGAAGATGCCTTGCCAGTCAATGTTCACAAGCACACCCAGGGAGGTGGAGATTTGACAGATGGTTTTCCAAGTCAACCACTTGGCAGGAATACCAAAAAATTTCACCCAAATTTCCTGGAATTCTTCAAATGGTTCAGCCTCCCCATCCCAGTTCATAAAGTAGATTACCACTCCATCTTTTTTTAAGTTAATGGAGGGGTACTCCACTAAATCCTTAATCCTTTTGCTAGGAGGAAACCTAACTAGGAACTTTCTGGGACCAATCTGTCTAATCTGCCAAAACCAGTTTACTTTCCACATATCATTGAAGCATTTCTCAAGTTCCTCAGCTGATATTTCTCCTTCTTTAACCACCACCACTCCTACATTATCCATGTTCAACCACTGCACAGCTTCTGGACCTTCTACTTCCACATGAAAGAAACCCAAGCCAGGATTTGCACTTCCCCAGTACTGAGCAGTTGGAAGAAGAGAGTACCACATGAGGCAGTTGTCCATATGGTGTCCAGTCTTGCTGCATGATACGCGTAGATGCACACGTCCGTTGGGAACCCCAAGTGGAAGGTATGATGCGTATAGAAGCAAGTTTCCCTCAGTATGAAACCAAGGTTTAATCGAACCAGTAGGAGCCAAGAAGCACGTTGAAGGTTGATGGTGGCGAAATGTGATGCGGCGCAACACCAGGGATTCCGGCGCCAACGTGGAATCTGCACAAAAAACCAAAGTACTTTGCCCCAACGAAACAGTGAGGTTGTCAATCTCACCGGCTTGCTATAACAAAGGATTAAGCGTATCGAGTGGAAGATGATTGTTTGCAAGAAAACAGTAAAACACAATTGCAGTAGATTGTATGCTATGTAAAGAATAGGACCGGGGTCCACAGTTCACTAGAGGTGTCTCTCCCATAAGATAAAAGCATGTTGGATAAACAAATTACAGTCGGGCAATTGACAAATAGAGAAAGGCATAACAATGCATATACATGATATGATAAATATAGTGAGATTTAATCCGGGCATTACGACAAAGTACATAGACCGCCATCCAACTGCATCTATGCCTAAAAAGTCCACCTTCAGGTTATCATCCGAACCCCATTCAGTATTAAGTTGCTAAGCAACAGACAATTGCATTAAGTATGGTGCGTAATGTAATCGACAACTACATCCTTAGACATAGAATCAATGTTTTATCCCTAGTGGCAACAGCACATCACAACCTTAGAACTTTCTGTCACTGTCCCAGGTGTCAATGAAGGCATGAACCCACTATCGAGCATAAATACTCCCTCTTGGAGTTAAGAGTACAAACTTGGCCAGAGCCTCTACTAATAACGGAGAGCATGCAAGATCATAAACAACACATAAACAATAGATTGATAATCACCATAACATAGTATTCTCTATCCATCGGATCCCGACAAACACAACATATAGTATTACAGATAGATGATCTTGATCATGTTAGGCAGCTCACAAAGATCCAACAATGAAGCACAACAAGGAGAATACGACCATCTAGCTACTGCTATGGACCCATAGTCCGGGGGTGAACTACTCACTCATCACTCCGGAGCGATCATGGCGATGAAGAGTCCTCCGGAGATGAATCCCCTCGGCGCAGGGTGCGGGAATCTCTGAATCCCCGAGATGGGATTCGCGGCGGCGGTCTCTGGAAGGTTTTCCGTATCGTGGCTCTCGATGCGGGGGTTTCGCGACGGAGGCTTTAAGTAGGCGAAAGGGTAGGTCAAGAGGCGGCGTGAGGGGCCCACACCACAGCCGGCGCGGCCAGGGCCGGGCCGCGCCGCCTATGGTGTGGCCACCTCGTGGCCCCACTTCCTTCCCTCTTCGGTCTTCTGGAAGCTCCGTGCAAAAATAGGACCCTGGGCGGTGATTTCGTCCAATTCCGAGAATATTTCCTTACTAGAATTTCTGAAACCAGAAAACAAGCTGGCTCTTCGGCATCTTGTTAATAGGTTAGTTCAGAAAATGCATAAATATGACATATAATGTGCACAAAACATGTAGGTATCATCAATAAAGTAGCATGGAACATAAGAAATTATCGATACGTTGGAGACGTATCAGCATCCCCAAGCTTAGTTCTGCTCGTCCCGAGCAGGTAAAACGATAACAAAGATAATTTCAAGTGACATGCCATCATAATCTTGATCATACTATTTGTAAACATATGTAATGAATGCAGCGATCAAAACAAAGGTAATGACATGAGTAAACAAGTGAATCATATAGCAAAGACTTTTCATGAATAGTACTTCAAGACAAGCATCAATAAGTCTTCTCATATGAGATTGAGGATATATGTCCAAAACTGAAACTTCAACCATGATTCATGGCTTTAGTTAGCGGCCCAATGTTCTTCTCTAACAATTTTGCATGCTCCAACCACTAAGGTGATAGATCCTTCAGACAAGACGGACATGCATAGCAACTCACATGATATTCAACAATAGTTGATGGCGTTCCCCAGAAGCATGGTTATCGCACAACAAGCAACTTAATAAAAGATAAAGTGCATAAGTACATATTCAATACTACGATAGTTTTTAAGGCTATTTTGTCCCATGAGCTATATATTGCAAAGGTGAATGATGGAATTTTAAAGGTAGCACTCAAGCAATTTACTTTGGAATGGCGGAGAAATACCATGTAGTAGGTAGGTATGGTGGACACAAATGGCACAAGTTGGCTCAAGGATTTTGGATGCATGAGAAGTATTCCCTCTCGATACAAGGTTTAGGCTAGCAAGGTTATTTGAAGCAAACTCAAGGATGAACCGGTGCAGAAAAACTCACATAAAAGACATATTGTAAACATTATAAGACTCTACACCGTCTTCCTTGTTGTTCAAAACTCAATACTAGAAATTATCTAGACCTTAGAGAGACCAATTATGCAAACCAAATTTTAGCAAGCTCTATGTATTTCTTCATTAATGGGTGCAAAGTATATGATGCAAGAGCTTAAACATGAGCACAACAATTGCCAAGTATCACATTATCCAAGACATTTTAGAATTACTACATGTAGCATTTTCCAATTCCAACCATATAACAATTTAACGAAGAAGAAACTTCGCCTTGAACATTATGAGTAAAGCCTAAGGACATATTTGTCCATATGCAACAGCGGAGCGTGTCTCTCTCCCACAAAGTGAATGCTAGGATCCATTTTATTCAAACAAAAACAAAAACAAAAACAAACCGACGCTCCAAGTAAAGGACACAAGATGTGACTGAATAAAAATATAGTTTCAGGGGAGGAACCTGATGATGTTGTTGATGAAGAAGGGGATGCCTTGGGCATCCCCAAGCTTAGACGCTTGAGTCTTCTTAGAATATGCAGGGATGAACCACGGGGGCATCCCCAAGCTTAGAGCTTTCACTCCTCTTGATCATAGTATATCATTCTCCTCTCTTGACCCTTGAAAACTTCCTTCACACCAAACTTCAAGCAAACTCATTAGAGGGTTAGTGCACAATTAATAATTCACACATTCAGAGGTGACACAATCATTCTTTACACTTCTGGACATTGCATAAAGCTACTGGACATTAATGGATCAAAGAAATGAATCCAACATAGCAAAAGAGGCAATGCGAAATAAAAGGCAGAATCTGTCAAAAACAGAACAGTCCGTAAAGACGAATTTAAAGCTGGCACCAGACTTGCTCAAATGGAAAAACTCAAAACTAATGAAAGTTGCGTACATATCTGAGGTTCACGCTCGTAAATTGGCAGATTTTTCGAAATTTCTACAGAGAACTGTGCCCAGATTCGTGACAGACAGCAATGCTGTTTCTGCGCAGCAATCCCAAATATAACATCAACTTTGACATAGAAACTTTACTTGGCACAAAAACATGATAAGGAGAGGTTGCTACAGTAGTAAACAACTTCCAAGACTCAACAAAACAAAAAATTGCTGTAGTAAAAACATGGGTTGTCTCCCATAAGCGCTTTTCTTTAACGCCTTTCAGCTAGGCGCAGAAAGTGCAAATCAAGTAACATCAAGAGATGAAGCATCAACATCATAACCAGGGGTATTGGGAGTTTTCTCAACCAAGCATAGTATATTGGATACATAAGTTTTAGCGTCCTTTTCATTAGTCTTGGGCTTGCTATTCTCATCAAACAAATTTTCAGGAACAAGCCAAGCATAGTTATTTTCTAATGCATCATTCATAGCTAGGAGTTTACATGGTATTGGTGCTTTGATCTCCCCACCATCATTAATATTATTAGTGTACCTTATTCTATCCATGTCCATTTTTTCAAGGAGACCAACAAAATTAGTATGAGAACCTAGCATATTAAATTTAGCAAAAACCTTTCTAGCCTCTCTTGCTAGACCACCAAATTCCCTAAGAAGAGTTTCTAAAACAAAATCTTTATTTTCCCCTTCTTCCATATCACCAAGTGTAAGAAACATGTGTTGGATTATAGGATTGAGATTAACAAATTTAGTTTCCAACATGCGAACTAAAGCAGCAGCAGCAATTTCATAGGTAGGTGCAAGTTCTACCAAGTGTCTATCTTCAAAATCTTCAGTAATACTAACATGATTGAAAAATTCTTCTATATTATTTCTCCCAACTATGGACCCACGTCCTACCGGTATATCTTTTGTGGTAAAATTAAAAGGAAACATGATGCAATAAGCAAAAAGTAAACTAGGCAAACAAGGTAAAGACGAGTAACTAATTTTTTTGTGTTTTCGATATAGTGAGCAAGACAGTAAATAAAGTAAAACTAGCAACTAATTTTTTTGTGTTTTGTTTAGGTGCAGCAAACAAAGTACTAAATAAAATAAAGCAAGACAAAAACAAAGTAAAGAGATTGAGAAGTGGAGACTCCCCTTGCAGCGTGTCTTGATCTCCCCGGCAACGGCGCCAGAAATTTAGCTTGATACGCGTAGATGCACACGTCCGTTGGGAACCCCAAGTGGAAGGTATGATGCGTATAGAAGCAAGTTTCCCTCAGTATGAAACCAAGTTTAATCGAACCAGTAGGAGCCAAGAAGCACGTTGAAGGTTGATGGTGGCGAAATGTGATACGGCGCAACAACAGGGATTCCGGCGCCAACGTGGAATCTGCACAACAAAACCAAACTACTTTGCCCCAACGAAACAGTGAGGTTGTCAATCTCACCGCTTGCTGTAACAAAGGATTAAGCGTATCGAGTGGAAGATGATTGTTTGCAAGAAAACAGTAAAACACAATTGCAGTAGATTGTATGCTATGTAAAGAATAGGACCGGGGTCCACAGTTCACTAGAGGTGTCTCCCATAAGATAAAAGCATGTTGGGTAAACAAATTACAGTCGGGCAATTGACAAATAGAGAAAGGCATAACAATGCATATACATGATATGATAAATATAGTGAGATTTAATCAGGGCATTACGACAAAGTACATAGACCGCCATCCAACTGCATCTATGCCTAAAAAGTCCACCTTCAGAGTTATCATCCGAACCCCATTCAGTATTAAGTTGCTAAGCAACAGACAATTGCATTAAGTATGGTGCGTAATGTAATCGACAACTACATCCTTAGACATAGAATCAATGTTTTATCCCTAGTGGCAACAGCACATCACAACCTTAGAACTTTCTGTCACTGTCCCAGGTGTCAATGAAGGCATGAACCCACTATCGAGCATAAATACTCCCTCTTGGAGTTGAGAGTACAAACTTGGCCAGAGCCTCTACTAATAACGGAGAGCATGCAAGATCATAAACAACACATAAACAATAGATTGATAATCACCATAACATAGTATTCTCTATCCATCGGATCCCGACAAACACAACATATAGTATTACAGATAGATGATCTTGATCATGTTAGGCAGCTCACAAGATCCAACAATGAAGCACAACAAGGAGAAGACGACCATCTAGCTACTGCTATGGACCCATAGTCCAGGGGTGAACTACTCACTCATCACTCCGGAGGCGATCATGGCGATGAAGAGTCCTCCGGGAGATGAATCCCCTCTCCGGCAGGGTGCCGGAGGCGATCTCCTGAATCCCCCGAGATGGGATTCGCGGCGGCGGCGTCTGGAAGTTTCCGTATCGTGGCTCTCGGTCTGGGGTTTCGCGACGGAGGCTTTAAGTAGGCGAAAGGGTAGGTCAGAGGCGGCGCGAGGGCCCACACCACGGGCGGCGCGGCCGGGGCCAGGCCGCGCCGCCTATGGTGTGGCCACCTCGTGGCCCCACTTCCTTCCCTCTTCGGTCTTTGGAAGCTCCGTGCAAAAATAGGACCCTGGGCGGTGATTTCGTCCAATTCCGAGAATATTTCCTTACTAGGATTTCGAAACCAAAAACAGCAGAAAACAGCAACTGGCTCTTCGGCATCTTGTTAATAGGTTAGTTCCAGAAAATGCATAAATATGACATATAATGTGCATAAAACATGTAGGTATCATCAATAAAGTAGCATGGAACATAAGAAATTATCGATACGTTGGAGACGTATCACTGCATATGAAACACCTCTTGATCCTAGTGCATAGACCAACATAGTGTCCCAACTCTCCACAGTTGTAGCAAGTTACATTCTTGAACTTGGGATCCAGGATAGGCCCAGGACCACGAGACAGACAACTGAAGATTAGCACCACCCCTATCACCACTTTGTTTTGAC